>JAYMSP010001192.1:0-35068 GCA_036897095.1 Plantago elongata
TTATAATATTTGAATGAGATTCTTTAACTACAACAAGATTAATACTTTATTTTGTATTGTTTCACATTTACATTTTTACATCAAGTACATAAACCATTAGTATAAAGTTTAAGAACAATACTAGTTTATAATAGCAACGTGAACAATAATTTTACATCTTTGAGAAAAGGATTTCACAACATTTAAAATATAATATAAAAGTTTTATTTAATTTATTATATTGCTAACTTGTCCACGTAGTAGTATTATTATTATTATTATTATTATTATTATTTTATTATTATTATTATTATTATAACTAAGCATGGTGTATATTGGTGTGTATCAGTATATTATTATTATTTTATAGTTTTTATATAGCATTACTAGGTTTTGAAAATGGGGGTATATTCGGGTTTACGTAAAGTGTGAAAATGTATTCCGAATCATATTTTTCAAATACGTGAGCCGGGCCATATAATCGTAAACGCGATTAGTGGTGTGTTTCTAAATCCAGTTCTTCTTAGCTTATGTTTGTAAATACTTAAAAAAATGTACTTTTGAAATTTTAAAGTAGTAAAAACAGTTTTTTGGTTTTAAATTAACTTATACTTCAACTTCTCTGGAAAAAGATAGGTAGCTGCCAGAAGTAGAGAAGTAACTCAATAGTTACTTCTAATTGATTTAAACAGGTAGTGATCTTTAAAACAACTAATTAAGTTATTTTTTGTAGGTTTTATAAATTTAAATTAATTTTTTTATAATATATTAAATACTAATAATTTTTAATTTAAATTAATTTTAATCAATTTTTAAAATAACTGGTAAAAAAGCAAGCCGCCATATAAACATTTTCAAACACTTAATTTAATTACAAACAACTCTTCTATTGAAATTGCACCAAATCTAAAGTTACGCCAATCGAAAGTTCGTTTTCTCTGCAGTTGCATTCACAAGATCTATGTAAGTACATATAGATAGGGACCATTATATCTGATGACATGCTCCAATCCCAATTTATTATCTAAACCCCAAAACCACTCTGGTTTTCAACTCCTACAAATTACCCTCTCTGGTTTCTGGTTTCTGGTTTCAGCCTTACATTGCTGTTGTTTCTCCATTTCTTGCACTTAACAGAACACCAAGAATTCTACTTTCCTTTTCAAGTTTCAAGCTTTTGGCAATGGAGGTGGATTCTAGCTAGTCCCTCAAAGGCTTAAACACAATTTGAAACTCTACCAACAAGGTACAATCATTTTGCTTTTGCCACAAGTCTTGATTTTTTTTATGTGGGCTTTACTTGCTTTCATGAAATATTGTTGTTCTGGACTAGAAGATCTTGATTTTTAAAGTTTCATATGCAAGCCTAATGCTGTCAATTAATCATATCCCTTTCAGTTATGCTTCGGAAAATTGTTTTTTACTTGTCATTGTCATGTTTTCATACATGTCCTTTTTTGTTGCTGTGAAGAGTTGGAACTTTTAGCACTTTGTTATAGTTCATCTTCATCCTAATCATGTGTTTTTAGCGTCAAATAAGGACACATCATCATCCTCTTTTTTATAAATTCCTTTTCTTTTGTTTGGAGTTTCAAGAATTCATTATTTAAGTACATAGATCCGCCAAGCACATGGTTATGCACTTAACCAAGTGCTATTCTCTTCTTTCACCATCCAAGATTTCAGTTTTCTATCAGCATTCATGGAGATACTTCCAGACTAGCTCATTTACAGTAAGTTCAGTTGGATCTGTTTTTCTGCAAATTCATAACTTGCTGATATTTTGAACAAGAAATTTCCTGTTTTTAATGGATTTGGTGTGTTTTTTATTTATGGTAGGTGAGCTTTCCAGTGATAGTGATTTGATTGCTTTGTCTTCACTTTAATCCTAGTACTAAGACAGTTACACTACTTTATATTTGTGGGGCTTTTGTTTTTTTATAAATGATTCTGCTAACTTCATTGTCAAGACAAAAGCATAGATTTTGATCTGGAATTAGTACTCATACTTAATCTTCCTGGTGGATCTTTTTATGTGCTCTAAACAAATGTTATCATCCCTCTGTACTTGATGATTATTAAATAAAAAGTACCTTTGTCTTAATGCAGTTTGAGTAGCTTGATCTTAATCTGAACGATACCTTGATTGATTAACTGCTGTCTTTATCGAAGTGATGTATGATTAAAATATAATCGTAGTCTTATATTTTGGCTAAATATGTAAAGTTCATTCTTCATGTAGGATTTGGACAAGAATAATAGAACCTGAACAGGAGAAGTAGGGGCTTATATCTGAAAGTACTTTAAGGTTCATCCTTAAAAAATCTGTTTTTTATGGTACTTTCAGTTGGTCTTATATTTTTTTCTCCCTTTCTATAAAGCTGGTTATATTCTGTTTCTCAGTATCAAACTGCATCTTGTTTAGACTGTGTCATGCTTTTCATTCTACTGATCAATGCAGTGAATCTTACAGAGATTAAATTCTGATTCTTGTTTTCTAAATCTAAATCCAACACAGTAGGATACATTGAAGCAAGCTATCTAACAGACTGTGTTGGATACACTGTACATACCACCATTTTCCCAGTCTTGTTGTAAGCTTGTAGCTGGCTGTAGTCCATTTTTTTCATTTCTGTTATCGTAGTTCACTTTCTCATTGTTTGTCATAGCTTGTCACTGTCCTTTTTCTCATTTCCGATGACATAGTCAACTTTTTCAATCTTGTTATAGCTTGTTAAAGTCCATTTTTTCATTTCCTTTTCCATGTCTACTTCTTCTAGGATGTGATACTGTGCTGGTAAGGATGAAAATTCATTGTTATATCATCAAGAATGTCACTGCTGATAGTTGATTTACTTTGCTCAGTGTGTAAACATCCTAGAAACTGATTCATTATTCTTGCCTTGGTCAAATAGATATTAAAGTCACTTTCTAAATAAAAAGTACTGTTGTAGGTTTTTAGGCCACTGATTCTCAATAAGATATCCTATTTAAGTTCCAGAAAGTAAATAAGATTGTATTCTCATTTTTCTATTTACAATCTAAAATACAGCCCTAGTTTTTGCAAATGTTCAATCATACATGATTTTTAGTTTAATAGTCATTTATGACATCTAAATTTTCCTGTTTGATCTGCAGTTCTTTGCAACTTGCCGTTCTTTCTTCCCTGATCATTTCTACTGATAATTGACAAATTACGATGACTATTGGCAATCTGAAGCTCGGAGTAGATGTTGTTAGCGCCCATAACCTTCTGCCTAAGGATGGCCAGGGTTCATCCAGTGCTTTCGTAGAGCTTCATTTTGATGGTCAGAGGTACCGCTCCACGATAAAAGAAAAAGATCTTAATCCTGTGTGGAATGAAAGCTTTTACTTCAACATATCCGATCCTTCCAGCATCCATAGTTTCACCCTGGATGCTTACATCTACAATCACTTGAAAGCCAACCAGTCCAAGTCATTTCTCGGAAAGGTCAGCGTTAGTGGGACTTCCTTCGTAACACACTCTGATGCGGTAGTATTTCACTATCCTTTAGAGAAACGTGGAATATTCTCACGCGTTCGTGGTGAGCTTGGCCTCAAGGTCTATATCACAGATGATCCTTCCATTAAATCTTCCACTCCTGTACCTGCGATGGAGGAAATTCATGCACCACTAGAACCAGTTCAGAAACCAGCTAGAAAAGAACCTGCAAGGCATACGTTCCGTACTCTTCCTAAGAGGGAGAGCAGTGAACACCAGCAAAATTCCACTCCTCCAATTCCGGTGCCTTACCAAGCTACTAAGTATGTGATGGATGAGATGAAGGCTCCAGAACCAATGCCTCCGCAGCTTGTTCAGATGCATTCTGCCTCTTCAGCACAACCAGTTGACTATGCACTTAAGGAGACAAGTCCTTTCTTAGGTGGAGGACGTATCGTGGGTGGACGAGTTATCCGAAACAACAGGGCTGCAGTGGGTACCTACGATCTTGTTGAGAAAATGCATTTCTTGTTTGTCCGAGTTGTTAAGGCTCGTGAGCTTCCGGCTATGGATATCACAGGAAGTCTTGATCCTTATGTTGAGGTGAGAGTGGGAAATTACAAAGGAGTCACAAAGCATATTGAGAAACAGCAGAATCCAATGTGGAATGTAGTATTTGCCTTCTCAAGGGAGCGGATGCAAGCCTCTATACTAGAAGTTGTCGTCAAAGATAAGGATCTTATGAAAGATGATTTTGTTGGTTTTATAAGATTTGACCTTAATGAGGTACCAATGCGGGTCCCACCAGATAGCCCTCTGGCTCCGGAATGGTATCGGCTTGAAGATAAGAAGGGAGATAAGATAAAGGGTGAGTTGATGCTTGCAGTATGGATTGGAACTCAGGCAGATGAGGCGTTTCCTGATGCATGGCACTCTGATGCAGCCTCACCTATTGACAGCTCGGCAGCAGCTTCTACTCTGATACGCTCGAAGGTCTACCATGCACCACGATTGTGGTATGTCCGTGTAAATGTTGTTGAAGCTCAGGACTTGGTACTGACAGACAAGACCCGATTCCCTGATGCTTATGTGAAAGCACAGATAGGGAACCAAGTTATGAGAACAAAGCTAATTCAGTCTCGCAGTTTCAGTCCCTTGTGGAATGAGGATCTGTATTTTGTTGCTGCTGAACCTTTTGAAGACCATCTTGTTCTTACAGTTGAGGACCGTGTGGCTCCTGGAAAAGATGAGATCATAGGGAGGGTTATTATTCCTCTAAATATGGTGGAGAAGCGTGCAGATGATCGAATGATTCATTCTCGTTGGTTTAACTTGGAAAAGCCTGTCCTTGTGGATGTTGATCAGTTAAAAAAAGAAAAGTTTTCAAGTAAGCTCCATCTACGGCTCTGTTTGGATGGTGGCTACCATGTTCTGGACGAATCGACTCACTATAGTAGTGACCTCCGACCAACAGCAAAACAGCTTTGGAAGCCACCAATGGGGGTGTTGGAACTTGGAATCTTAAATGCTGTGGGACTTCATCCGATGAAGACACGTGGCGAGAGGGGCACATCCGATACTTATTGTGTGGCCAAATATGGTCACAAGTGGGTTCGTACTCGTACCATTGTCGACAACCTGTTCCCTAAGTATAACGAGCAATACACTTGGGAGGTCTTTGACCCTGCTACAGTTCTCACAGTGGGTGTGTTTGATAATAGTCAGCTCGGTTCAAATGGGAACAAAGACTTGAAGATTGGAAAGGTTCGCATTCGAATTTCTACACTAGAAACTGGCCGGGTCTACACGCATTCTTATCCCTTGCTTGTTCTCCAACCTAGTGGTGTTAAGAAGATGGGAGAATTGCATCTGGCATTACGGTTTTCATGCACTTCTTTGGCAAACATGCTTTACGCGTACTCAAAACCTCTGCTTCCGAAAATGCATTATGTGAGGCCTTTCAGCGTCATGCAACTGGACATGCTACGGCACCAGGCTGTCAACATAGTCGCCATGAGGTTGGGCCGAGCAGAGCCCCCACTTAGGAAGGAGATCGTAGAATACATGTCTGATGTTGATTCACACCTTTGGAGCATGCGTAGAAGCAAGGCGAACTTTTTCCGTCTAATGTCAGTCTTCTCCGGATTATTTTCTGTAGGGAAATGGTTCGGGGACATCTGCATGTGGAAAAACCCCGTGACGACAGTGCTTGTGCATGTTTTATATCTAATGCTCGTTTCCTTCCCAGAGTTGATCCTGCCGACAGTTTTCCTCTACATGTTTCTGATAGGAATCTGGAATTTCCGATACCGACCAAGGTACCCTCCTCATATGAACACGAAGCTCTCACAGGCCGAAGCAGTGCACCCGGATGAACTTGATGAAGAATTCGACACATTTCCAACCAGCCGCAATCCAGATATTGTGAGAATGAGGTATGATCGGCTTAGGAGCGTGGCTGGCCGTATCCAGACAGTGGTCGGTGATCTCGCCACTCAGGGAGAGCGTGTCCAGTCGCTGTTGAGCTGGAGAGACCCGCGTGCTACCTCTATTTTCGTCACTTTCTGCCTGGTAGCAGCTCTGGTTCTGTATGTCACACCGTTCCAGGCAATTGCAGCCCTGGCAGGAATTTACATGATGAGGCACCCGAGGTTCCGCTATCGCTTGCCATCCGTCCCTGTCAACTTCTTCCGCCGTCTTCCAGCCAGGACGGACAGTATGTTGTAGAGTAACTTCTAAAATGCTGCAGAAAACATTATATTCAGTTGTATGTTTCACCACATAACCTTGATTCTCTTACGCTCTTAAATTGTATTTTCACTGTCGTGTGTATTTCGCAAGCTGCTTTTTAGGTAACATTTATAGAACTTGTGTGATGCAAATCCTGTTTCTGTAGCAGAAAAATAAATGTCATTTGTGCCCTAATGCTGTTATCTTTTAGTCCCAACTCTCAGGTTCTTGTTGTCTTGACCCTTCTGTTTATCAGGGTTAACTTGATACTTTGTACGACATACAAGCAGACAATGTTGGATACAATGCAACATTTGTCTGTAAATCTAGAATATGAAGGAGATAGACGTGCAGACAGTACTTCTATGACATCTGAAACATGGTGCAAATTGTTGATTTTGTGTAGGTTAATAAGATTCATGCTGACTTTATCTCACCAACCTTGCAGGATTCAAAATATCATCTGTTGGAATATAATAATACAGATGCATGTATATTGAAAATGTTTAATCAAATGCTTCTGCTTTTGTACCAACAATTTGAATAATACATTGTTTAATTGAAGGAATAAGACGTGCATACATGTTTGAGTCAATAATAATGTTTCTAACTCGTGGTGATCCTGTATATTTCTGTTTCTGTATCTATCTTGTATATAAGCAGAATCTTCTTTGAAGCAAGAGTATGCTTGAGAGAAGATAAGAAAATGGCTGTGATGCATAGAAAAAAATCAAGATTGTCTAAAAAGATTCAAGAAAAGGAGATCGGTTTCTTTCGATCTTGCTCCGCTAAGCTGTTTTCTCAGTTTCCAACAGCAGTTTTCCTCTTTGCTTTTATTTTGATATGGTCTTCTTGCTCTACTATTATTACCAGCGATGTTGTTCATGTATGTGTGTCCTCTAGGAAGCTCAACAATCTCTACTGCCTCTCTGCTGGTACTCAGCCCAATTTCCCAATCCCCTTTGCGGTGCTCAACGACAGTTCCACGTCCTCAACCATAGTTGAAAGTGGAACTGCTGATTCTGATATCAAGGCTTCAATTGGTATTGTACAAGGAGGTGATGGTCATGTTGAAGCTAACAGTGCTGAGGAACGAAAGGATGTAAAAGCTACAGATTTCGCTACTAAGGCGTCAGTTCAGTTTGTGAGAGAAGATGGCAATGCTGAAGGTGACAGTGCTTCTACTGTAAAACAAGGCGGCATTCAAGTTGAAGATAACAGCACTGGGGGAAAGAATGATGTAAAAGGCAAAGCTACTGATTTAGCTGGTGAGGCTTCAATTCAGGTCGTAAAAGAAGGTGGTAGTGGTGAAGGGAATGTGGAGGAAAGTCCTGACGAAGCACTTGACTATGCTGATTTTGCAGAAAATCTACGAATCCAGCGATCCTGGATATCAGATTCAAGTCATGCAACATGTGAAGGCAGGGGAATATATGTCTATGAACTGCCATCGAAGTTCAATAAAGACTTGATGGCTCAGTGCAGTGACATGATGCCATGGAAGAATATGTGCAAATATTTCACAAATGGTGGTTTAGGGGAACCGATGGAAAGTCTCGGAAGAGGATGGTACAACACTCATCAATACTCGCTGGAGCCTATATTTCACGCTCGAGTTCTGAAACATCCGTGCAGAGTGCACAACCAGAATGAAGCGAAGCTGTTTTACGTGCCATACTATGGTGGGCTCGACATCTTGAGATGGCACTTCAAGAATATCACAAATGATGTGAAGGATTCGATGGCATTCGAGGTTCTGAGGTGGCTTGAGATGCAGAGCCCATGGTACCGGAAGCTGGGTAAGGATCATATATTCGTTTTGGGAAAGATCACATGGGATTTCAGACGAAAGGACAAGTCGTCATGGGGTACTAGGTTTCTGGAACTCGATGAAATGCAGAATCCGGTTAAGCTCTTGATCGAACGATCGCCCTGGCATGTTAATGACATTGGGATACCTCATCCAACACACTTCCACCCTCAAACAGATGATGACATTGTGACATGGCAAATGAAAGTCATCAAGTCAGATAGGAAAAGTGTAGTGAGCTTTGCTGGTGCTGATAGGCCAGGTTCACCGGAGAGCATCCGCTCAAAACTGATCGAGCAGTGTGTTTCAACTAGCGACGAGCAATGCAAGTTTCTGAACTGTTCAGCAACACAATGTGATCAGCCTGAATCCATTGTCGAGCTGTTCTTGGAATCGGAATTCTGTTTGCAACCTCCAGGAGACAGTGCGACGAGAAAGTCAGTTTTTGATTCGCTGGTGGCAGGTTGCATTCCGGTGTTGTTTGATCCACTTACGGCTTACTATCAGTACCCATGGCATTTGCCAGAAGATGGCGATAAATATTCGGTTTTCATAGACAAAGAAGAGGTGAGGAAGGGAAGTAGTAATGTTGTGGAGAGGTTGATGAAAATTCCTGCCAAAGTGAGGGAGAAGATGAGGAGATATATAGTTAATGATCTAGTCCCTGGACTGGTTTATGGGGACTTTGATTCAAAGTTTGACAAGTTTGAAGATGCTTTTTCTATAACCATGAACAATCTGGTGGAGAGAGTGAACAAATTGGCTGAATTGTAAAGAATAGGTCCTTTTCCTTCCATTTGTGAATTGTGTATACAATTTTGTTTTCACTTTACCTTTGCTACTTATTTATCATCTTATATCTTGACATCTAACTTACTCGATCGATCGATCATTACGTTAGGTTATATATACACCAGACAGACGACTTGATCAACGCTCTATTATCTTCATCATAAATATTATTATTAACTTCAATTCTCATCTTTTTCACCGTGGCAAACCGAGCTGCACGCAACGTCTCATCTCTCATCGATGGCCACGTAGTTTGTTCCACCTACGAAATCAAATTTCTCTTCCTCTTCTCGAATTTTTCAATACAGAGCCTATTAAAACCATTTCCTTGCTCCATGTCTAGTGTGTGTACTCGATCTCTCAGAATCAGAAATTTGATCAGATACAGAGCATTTTCATCAACTCCTGGGCAAACCCATTTCACTTTACACCCCATTCATTCCATATCCCAATCTCATCCAATCAAGGCTACATATCGTTTCGTTTCATTAGCTCAAACTTCTACAAGTTCAATAAAGACTTCGTTTTTACAATTCAGAACAAATCATTCGATGGCTTCCCAGTCAACCCAGCCTCAATCAGTCCACGATTTCACCGTCAAGGTTCGCATATGCTGAATTCACCCTTTTTCTTGCTTTAAGCTTCATCGCTTTTGTTCAATTACTTGACGAATATGAGCAAATTTTGTATTGTTTCATATGAAAGATTTGTTTTATTTTTTATTTTTTTGGGATTGGCAGGATGCCAGAGGGGAAGATGTTAACTTGGGAGTTTACAAGGGAAAGGTCCTGCTCATTGTCAATGTGGCCTCGCAATGGTTGGTGAACATTCAGTTTTGAGGCTCTGTTGTTTAGTTTATGGGATTTTCCTGCTTCTGTTTATAAATGCTCATGTTTAATGGGAGTCGGTATCCGCCCAAACCCAGGTTCGAATCTCCGTTGCATTCCATTTAATGGAGTGTGGGGAGTACCGAATAAGTTTAGTTCGAGTGTGCTGGAGTACCTCTCTACATGTTCGAGATTATAGGCTACTCTGTCAGTCTGTTGGTATAGGAAGTAGTAGTTTTGTAGTAATGATGCACCATTATGTGGTATGAAGACTTCGATTTTTGTCATATACTGGAGTATTGAAATTGTTTTCCTTATGCTGCAGTGGCTTGACCAATTCAAACTACACTGAGTTGACGAAGTTATACGAGAAATACAAGGATCAAGGTTTTTCCTACTCTAGTACATACATTCGTAGTATTCTTCTTCTCATTTGAATCTGACCTCTGACATGATTGCTGTATGAATCTTAGGATTGGAGATACTTGCATTCCCTTGTAATCAGTTTGGTTCAGAAGAGCCTGGAACAAATGAACAAATCCAGGAGTTTGTCTGCACTCGTTTCAAGGCCGAGTATCCAATATTTGACAAAGTAATATATGTTTAATAATTATCCTAGTACATCTTTGCTAAGTAATAATTCATGAAAGATCTTATTGTCTATGTCTATGTCTATGGCATGACTCTCATATGCCTTCTGTGTGTGTTAGTTTATTTCAAGGTCGAGTATCCAATATTTGACAAAGTAATATATGTTCAATAATTATCCTAGTACATCTTTGCTAAGTAATAATTCATGAAAGATCTTATTGTCTATGTCTATGGCATGACTCTCATATGCCTTCTGTGTGTGTTAGTTTATGATAATTTTTGTAATATGTACATACTCTGTACATTATTCGATCACTGGCACAGTATCTGGTTTCTAAAGATTGCTTCTATATTAATCTTGCACTGTTGAGTGTAATTGGCTGAACCGTGTTCTTGAATTATTATCTATTTGTAGAATTTTAGTCGGAATCAAGTCTAGCTATCTTTCAACTGTATGACTGTCACTGTCAGCAATTTTTACGTGCTTATTCATGTTTTCCATTTACTTAGGTTGAGGTAAATGGTTCAGATACAGCTCCATTGTACAAGTACCTGAAGTCAGCGAAAGGTGGCCTTTTTGGTGACAATATCAAATGGAACTTCTCCAAATTTCTTGTAGACAAGGAGGGCAACGTTGTGGATCGATATGCACCTACAACATCTCCTCTTAGCATAGAGGTAAATATCAAATCATGCCCTTATAATCTCATGCCTAGAAATAAATCTTGTCTTTGAAATACCTGAAATCTCTGTATTTCTTTCTCTTCACAGAAGGACATCAAAAAGCTTGTGGAGAAAGCCTAATGATCGTTGTGATGCAGTGCATTACTTGGGTTCGTCATCCAGACACAGGGAATAATAGAATCCACTTGGTGATGTGGATATGATCATGTATTTACTTCTTGTACTGTTCTAAACCATATATTTTGTTTAAATTTCAGACCTTTGTTTCTCATTATGCCTGATGATGATTGGTTTCTTAAATTCCAGTAAATTAATTCATTGTTTAGTTGTTGAGTTACCTTCTAGATCATTTCGCGGTAGAATCACTTGCAATTTCCGCTCCTTTGTCCTTTAGATGTGTGTTTTTTGTGCCTTAAGGCTCCAAATCTGGACAAACTAACTTGGGCTTGTCTGTATTTCGAACTTTGTGATTCAGTGTCTGGATTAAAAAAACACAGCTTTGTTTGTGACTGCTAAACCTTATCGAATAGAACGAAGTTTCTCATTAAATTATTGCAAGATATGAGATAATCTTTAAAAAGTTTAAACTATCTATGTTACATGTGTTTGGGAAGAAAACAATTTTTCTGTTAACAACTTAGACAAAACATTATTTTGTTCTTGTCTGTTCAAGTCAAAATTGATTGGAAGCTTTTCTCTGAGACATAATTGGTGCAATAGTAATGCCTCAAAAATATTGCTCCAAGGAACTGGGCAATAAGTTGTTCTTGCTGTACTTGTCTTTGTAAAGTAAAATGACAATCAAACAAGTGTATTAGGTAGAGACCAGTGCAATAGAGGCATTATTGTGCATTACAGACAGTAAAATTCTTATTTAGACACTGATGATTCACATCTGCAAGATTTTCAAAGTTGTCACTTTTTAGTATAAGCACAGCAATGAAATACAATCTTACTTTATTTCTCCAAAAGGTACTGTTTTTCCAAATGCCAAATTATTAGAGATGTCCTCCATCAGTCCAGGTGATCTTCATGTAACCCCTATCATTCTTCTTCACCTTCAAAGCCTCCCAAACCGCAGGTGAAGCATCCACAATGTTATTCTGACACGGTGGCTGATAGTCATGTTCGTCATCACATCCTTCTGTGGAGTCACATTCGTCCACCACCTTTGCAGTCGTATGGTGACCGTTAGCAAAAATTGTTATGACTTTATTGCACCTCTTGACATGATCATTCCTGAGCCACCCTGTTGACATGGCTACAACTCTAGTTTTATCCGAGTGGAATTTGTTGTCGCATTCCGACTTGCCTCCTCCGTCACCACCTTCCTCAAAGCTGTTCAGTGTCAAGATTGCTTTAGTGTGGCCCGACGAACGTGGTGAGCATGTGTAGGTGTTATAAAGCTTCCCTGGTTTACAACAGTCGGAGTCATTCTTCTGGTTGCATTTGCCTTTCGGTGGCTTCTTTCCCCGGAGTTTCCCGCTTGCCTTGCAAGTATCGGCGTCGGTGGCAGAAAGAGCGAGTGTTAGGATGAAGAGCAGAGAGAGGATTTGTGGTGATGAGAACCCCATTTTCAGTTCAAGTTATTACCAGCTAGTTCGGTTCTGCTAGTATGGAGTTGCTTGAAATTGTTTTTTGGATGCTAATTTATACCGAGGAAAGCTGGTTAAAGACAATAATGTTCTGATAACTTTGATGAGAGTGGTTTGGATGATTTATGCTGTTGATTATCATGGTGAAAGTATCATATTGTACCTCGTTATGAACTACTACTACATCTACTAGAGACAAACCAGATACATGTTTGATGGTTTGTATTAATCTATGAATCTAGTTTTAAATGATTAGTAGATTCTCGACGATTCAATCAATCTGGATCTGGGAAAATTTAGACACGCAAAACAAAATGATACTGTGTGAAAATCATTTTAGTGGGTAGGATTCAACAATGTCAGTTTCATGACATACAAATTAAAATAGACTCAGCTATCTGTTTTGGTCGATCTGTATGAAGAGATTGTGACAATAGTAACTACTCCAATCCAGGCTTATTAGATGTTACTGCAGTGAATAACTGTCCATTATACACATAACACTCCCCATTAGTGAGTGTATATGTGATCGAGACACATCTTAAGTATTCTGCAGTCCTAAACTACAGTCAAGGGCTAAAGTGACCGATGAATATCATCTGGGTTAAGTTTTGTCGGGGAAGCAATTCCATTTTTCACCTTGAATTGGTCGCAATGAATGAGATACCAACTCAAACTCAGTTTACGAGGGGCTTTCTTTAACCAAATATATAATTTCTTGCTACAGGGTTCGTAAAGGGGTTGTGGATGCTTCTATACAAACATGCATCTAATGCTGAATATCTCACGCTTTTAACGCATTGTTGTATGTTGAACGGATGCTATAAAAAACTCCAGGACACATTATAGAAGAATTATCCATTTGTTAATCTATTAGGTAGTACTTCACAGGTCCTTGGAGGTGTGAATAAGAGGGAAATGAATAAATATGCAAGGTGTTGGGGTGAGGTTTAGGAATTGAGGAAATGGAGTGGCAGAATTTAACTGCAACTTGGTGCGAAATCTGCCAACTGAAGCTTGAAACTCCACACAATTTTGCTTCGTGCTGTACTGAAATTAAACGTGGGCCTTTCCGAGTCTGGAACTCTGGTGGGGACAGTTCACACAAATGTATCGATCAACCTTTGGGGGGTTAGCCAGATATGCAAAATGAAGTTCAGGAAGAATGTCATTATAAACCATGATAAAACTCTGTTTGACAATGACAAGGAAGAGCAGAAACCAGATCTTCGAACAAAATGAATGAGTTTTAAGGATAAAGAATGCATAAAAACTCTAGCTCTACTGATCCAACTGGACCTCAAATCATTCAAGAGGTCTGCATTTTAGGTTAATGATTACAACATAAACGGAGACGGATTATGACATGAAGAAATTCCACCAATTTACCAAGATTTCCAGTTTCTACAGATATATAACTACTACATTTCACTCCCAGCAATAAATACTCTACCATCGCTACCTCATTCAACGAGGACCTAGAACGAAAAGTTAGAACAACTTACAATCTACTGCTCTGCAGACCGTCAGTTCAGAATTGGACATTCCCCGGGTGTTTGTTCGTTCACATTACAACATGTATATACAACTGCTGCCATGTGCCTACTGTAGCTTGTATTCATCACCGACTCAGGTCAATTTCAGAATTCTTAACATCCATTTGTGAACCTGATGGCCAGGCACTTGGCCCGGAATTAGGAGCAGGGCTACGATTAGGAGTGGTGTTAACAGGAGTTGATGATGTGTTCTCAGCAGATTGCACTAACATAAACTTTTCGTCTTTGGTTTCGGACTCAGGCTTTGCTTTTGCTTTGGTACCACCATAAATAAAGCTGCATGTGACTACCTGCAGTACAAAGCAATGGCAAGCACAACTACATCATATGCCAACATTGAAAGAAATATACAAAATGGAACTTAGATAAAAGAAAATGCATACATCAACATAGGAACTTCAAATGTAACCAGATACAGCATGATGAAATGTATACCTGCACTGGGTTGGAAGCAATAAGCCTACCGCCAATTGCACCTCCAAGTATGTGCCCATCTGGACTACTGAATGAAATGCTTATACCACCAGTCCGATTGCTAGGACCTCCATTATCAGAAACCAAGTAAGAACCGGACAAACATAGAATCTCGAAGTGGCCCTAAAGAAAATTGACAAAAAAAACAATTAGATATGTTGTACAAATTGACTGATTATTGGATTGAGAGGCCCTCTTTCAGTTAAAATCCAAAGTTTTCATCCCACAGAGATAATCATAAAAGAAAGTAATCTGACAATTAGTACATAGGCCTAGTATCCGGTGCAGCCAAGCAGTGAGTCGCATTTATCATTTCTCCACTCAGTAATCCTAATTAAACGGAACAATTCATCCCAACAATTCAATTTCCCAGTATCCTTCAAATGCAAGAGGAAAGAGATGGGAATCCATATTTTACTGCTTGGCGGGCAAACAGAAAAATAAAATTAAAATTAAAACTATGTTTTAAACACGACAAGTTTAATGAAATTGTTATTTAACGGGGTGCATCCATATACATAATATCCAATGGAGAAGCTTAAACTCGTTGAATTAAGTAACATAATTACACAAGGTATGGCTTCAGAAACATAAATGTTTATAGTACTAGGAAATTATAGTATTTGTTTCACCTCATACGTCACACCAACAGAGCTTGCAGGTTGGCGTAGCGTTACTGAAGAGACTGATCCAGTAGCTGAAAGGATACACAATGCCCTTGGCCTCTGTTGAGCAAATGCCAGTATTTTCGCAGCAACATCCTGGTAAGTGATCCAATAATGGTATTTTCTTACTTTATGATATATATATACAAGTCAACAATCGCATGTTGAAAATCGAAGAACACACATCACTCTCAGAATAAGAATACACTCCGTATGTAAGTTTGCATGTGTTAGTAAAAAAATCAGGTCTTCAAGACAAGGGCATGTTTAGAGGCTAGCAGAACCCTTACTGTCAGAGTGCTTCAGAAGTTGAAGTTGAGATAAGAACTTTGACCAGCAAAATGATCCCAATCATCAAACAATAGAAATAAAGAAAATCCCGAACCTTGAGGCTTGAGGTATCTGGTTAGGGGCACAAAACATATCAAGAACATAGGAAGGAACATACCTCTCCAACACTGACATGCAAGACATGTGGTGTAAAAGCTAGTCCAGCAGAGCTATTCATCCATTCACCTGCGATACAAAAGCAACTTGAGAAATCTATGTTTTTATGGAATATTTAACTAAAGATACAAAAGCAAGCAAACAGCAAACGGGGTCAAATTTCAACCAGTGAGAACTGATAAAGTTGTGATCTTAGCTCCTTTGATTAGCTTTGGTTATGAGCTAAAACAGGAGGAAAAGAATTATAATGGAACAACAGAGCATCAAATATAGTACCATGGAGGCTAAGAACAGGATAAAAGACATCTTAAGGTTTGACAAAATGAAGCATGACATAAGAAAGTGGCTTCTATGTTTGAATGATAGAAACCACAGAAACACAATGGTAAAGATCAAAATGCAATAAAAATATTTCATCCAAAAAAAATCATCCTCTGTACTTTCATCAGCATACCAACCTTTTAAAAGCAACTAACATCAGAGTCGACTAACAAAACCTTATTATATTCCTTTCATTCTACTCTCGTACACTAGCTTAATTTCCATGTAAGGTTATACATCTCAATGATATATTCAAGATGCAGAAATCACATACCATTACTTCAAGACACAAGCTGATTCACAATTAAAAGTCATAACCATAATCTATCAAATTCTTTCCGAAAAACAGTTGCCAATTTGTTAACTTCAAATTTGGTAGAGATTATATGTGAAACTACATCATTTGGTTTCAAAAGCTAAAAACCACCTATAAGAATGTCCAAATGAACATAGCCTACATCCAAAAAATGCAAAGAAATTGGGAAACAAATAACAATTCTATATACAACAAACATAACTTCAACCAAATCAAATGAAACCTCACCAACATGGGCAAGCCTCTGCTTCCACCCACTCCCAGGCGGACGGCCTTTACGCGGCTTTTCACCTGGAGTAATCTCCCCTGAGGGAGGCCTAGGTGCAGACAAAGGAGACAATCCCAAAGACATGTTAGCTCCTCCTGCTCCATCAGGTCCATATTTCCTAGGCCTACCCCTCTTCTTCTTCACCGTTGTTTCGCCACCACCGGACGACCCACTAGGCGCCACCATAGGTCCACTCATCCCTCCCCCATGAGCAAAATTGTGAGAAGGGTTCTCCACAAATGTGGAACCACTCCCACCACCAGTACTAACCACTACTACATTAGGATGCTGAAGCTGAAAGTTATGATTGGACTGACCCTTGAAAACATTAGGCCCAGTAACTGAATCACCAGCAACGCCATGAACATTAGACCCAGAAACTGATCCACCACTACCACCTATCCCTCTATTGTTAAAGTAATGATACGGAGCTGACCCTTGTAATGCCATCCCTTCTCTCCCATCCATTCATTTATTTCCAAAGCTCACACTCATAAAGATTCAATATTTATCACTTAAACCTTTCCTAGAGATAAAAGTAACCTAGAAAGACTAAATCTTGGCGTCAAGAAAACACATCTAAGCTGATTCTGATTACAATTCGTAAGCAGAAAGGGAAAAGGAGCTGAATTTGAACAGTTTAAAGAGCAGTGAGTACACTAAAGCAGGGCGAGAAAAGAAATGGGAAAAGAAAAACCCTAGATTGGTAATGTTGGAGAGTGAGAAATAGAAAGAGAGAGTGAGTAAGGACAAAAATACACAAAGTAGAGATGAATAGAAAACAAAACTCCTTGTACCCTTTGATTTAACAACTCTAAAATGGGATGGATGGTGAGAATAATAATTGAAGAGAAAGTGAAAATGGTGAGTTTTATTAATTTCAATGGGGTTTGGAGAGAGTTAAGTGAGAAGGGATTTTGACCACATGGAGAAGAAGACTTTGAACAGAGAGCATTGGGGTACAGTTGGGTTAGCTAGCAGAAACAAGAAGATGGATGTCCTAATTTATGAAAAGAATGGGAAAAGTGCCAAACAAGTCCTTATCAGGTTCGTGAGATGAGTGAGAGCTGCTTGCTTGGTCCAACTCCATGCTTACCACCACACACCAGCTGTAGTACTCAATTAATTGCCATTTTTCTACACCCAATTTCAATTGCACTTATCTCAATTCACTAGAATACTAGTATTGTGTAAGGTTCATGTGAATGGATCTGATTTGTTATCGATGGAATTTGGATTCTTGATTGAAGGTAGAGTAAGTTTATTTGGTCAATTAGGAGGAGGGCTCTTCATTCTGGAAATTCTCAAAGTTTGTTAGGTATTGGACTACCATTTTGTTGTAAAAATGAGAACAATTGTATGGAAGTAGTATATCATTGTTTTGGATTTGAGAGATAAAGTTGGAAGCCACCCATATTAAAATATGAAATGTGAGAAAATACGTCTGAAACATCGATACTTCATAAGTAATAAAGTATGTCAATTATCTTTTTATTGGAAGTATTCAATTATTTGCATCTTCACTATGATTTCAACTTCTTTCATGTAGAATCGACAGGATCATCTACGTCACCGTGTGATTGGCTATCAATTCAGATTCAATTTGAGTAAAATTTTGGCAAATTTTCATGTGTTCTTCCCTCTTATGTTTACTCGAATCGAGTAAATATTCATATACTTCAAAACTCAATTATAATGCTTATAACCATAATAAAATTGCAATTCAATAGAGATTATTTTGTCACTCAAATTCAAGACTGGAAAATCTTCAAAATGGACAAGCAAAATACCGTTGTACTATATTCACATTGTATTTAATTACTCAACTGATAAGGTATAAATTCGACTAAGGTAAAATTCGAGGATTAGCTAGAATCTAGTTCGTCTTAGTTCACTTCGACGCCTTAAAGGAATCAATCTAGGAAGGGAGGCCTTCGCAACGTCAGGAGGCCAGTGCTACGTAACTTGTAGATTTAGTTCCAATATGGCCGCCCCTAGGAATTTGTTGGGTGTACGACAAAAAATCGTTACTAGAAATGTTCAAATAGGAACTTTTTCCAAGTAACACAAATGAGGTCGTCTCTACGTCACTTGGGCGGGTTCGTTTCTAGGTGATGTGACCGTCACTAAGTACCTGAAACACGGGGAAGGGGTTAGATCATTTTGGGCCGATTTACCTAAGACAAACTGGGGTACGTACTTTATGTGATTGAGGTTGAGAGAGCATAGTCTCGGCTTTCAAAGTCTAGAGAGTAGGTTTTCGGTTAGTAGTTGCGTACCTTAATGATGAGTAAATGCGCCCTATTTACAGTAGAATTCCGCCGGAGCTCGGACTCTGACACGCCGGACCTTGGTCGGCCTAGTGGGATGTCGACACGTGTCGTTGAAGATTGGTGGCGCGTAGACTTTATCACAATGATGGTGACATGTTCGGGGGCCGTTATGAAGGCACCTTGGTCCCTATATCGACACTAATGTTGGGCCGCTGTGAGGGCACTTGGTGCAGGCCCATCTTTGTGCAATATAACATCTCACCCAATGCCGATTACCTATGAGGCCGTGGTGAGGGCAACTTGGTGCCGGCCCTATGAAATTTTTTATTAAGTGTTGATTTTCATGCGGGGCCGTGGTAAAGGTAACTTGGAGCCAGGCCAAGCGTTGGAGACGGCCCAAGTGTGCCTAGAGATGGCCCCGGAGGGCTGAACATGGTCCATCATTGATACGACTTTAAGATAATGGATTATAATATGTACATATCACCAACAATTTTACAATAACTGATCCTCCAAGCTACTTTAACACCATGCCCACCTACTTTCCCCTACTTCCAAACTTCATAAAGTTTTCAGTTTATTATTTATCTTATAAAGAAACAGACCAAACATAATCAATCACCATCCAAACATACGTGTTTCAAATCCGAAGGCCATGGCAAATCATAAGCAGGCCTAATGATTTGATTACTGATATCAGTAGGTCACATTAGGGGTGGAATTGAATAGTCCCATCCTCAATTATCAAAGATTAATTCTGCAGCTTAAGCATTCAAATCCAAAAGAAAAAGAAGATGGAGATGGAGCCTCTCCTTCCCCTGCCCTATTACCTCTGTTAATTAACAGTACTACTGCTTTCTGTTCTGATGAATTTAATGAAACCTTCAGAACCTCCACTGTTGAGTTTCTCTTTTGTCTATATCACTCACAATTATTGATAACAACCTAGAAAGGACTGGATTTTGGGAACATGTGAAGTAAACTGATAAAAGTATCAACTACTAAGAATAATAGTCCATAGATTCTGCTGTTGAAGTTTGTCAAATAACATTCATAAGTCATAACCTACAACAGCATCCGATCTCCAATCTAGTCTACGAAAATCACACCGAGATTGAGAACATCCTTATGGTGCAGCACTTGACTTTATTTGCATTGATCTTGAATTTTTGACTCCCGAATTGCATAATCCAGATACCCCTGTCATATATCAAAATGTGGACACTATGTTTTACTTACAGGATCAATAATCAGTAGGAAAGTAGGTCTCAATCATCTAAGCAGATTCACTAATTGGAAGTATACCGACTGTATTTGTTAAAGTTGACAAGTGAATCGTATTGTAGATTGTAGTGTATTTCAAATTTCATGACTGCATGAATATAAGTATCCCGTAAACAGAACGAAGGAGTCAATGCATGCCATGTTCGTAAATGTTTTCTAGTAACAAGCAAACATTTAGGGGTATATTAACACTTCTAATTACAAAGTTACAACATAAAGCAGTAGAAGGATAAAGAAACTACTAGAGAACGTTATAAGGTTCAGCAAAATTATTAACTTCCAGGAAGAAGATTGCTTCGGTACCTGAAGAATATTAACAGCTGCAAATTTGTCAATCGCCGTCTTATATTCCACGGGATGTAACTTCAGTGGGTCCAACATTATTTTAATACTCTGGTAATAGCAAGTCAAATGTAGAAGTAGTAGTCAATAATTTCACCTACTAACACGCGAAAGCATCTCTAATATCAGATCAAAATTATAAACACCAACACAAGAGGCATTGTTGAAATCACCGAAATCTACAACCGAGAAGGCTTTATCATGCTAACTTGGCTAGCATGAGGTTGTACCTCTAATTTTCAGACGCATATGAACTAAGAGTTGGAATAGGTAAGCCATTACAGAGAAAATTTACATATGATCAAAGCAAGTGGAGATCTATTCTTGTCACTAATTACTAAGCCAGACACAGTTAATCAAAGCCAATGGAGGTCAAGAACGATGAGAGAGAACATTTAAGGAATCCCGGCTTTCTAATTGAGCAACAATTACAAGTTCAGATTCAAATCATGAAGAGCATAGGTACTTAATAACTGGTTACAAGTTGAGGCAGAAAAACAAAAAAAAAAGAGAAAAGAAAGTTGGTAAGATAGAAATTCTAGAGATGCAATTCTGTCAAGCAGTGAATAACAAATTGCATGTCTGCACATTATCCCACTTCAACATCAATCAACAAGTTAAACTCAAACCTGCTCTCTTCACAACTTAAACAACATGAGAAAAGCTATACAATGATTTTTTGAATCATCTACCAAATCAAGCAAAGGGAAACAAGCATAATTGTGTAACAAGAACTTCACCCTAGATGTGAAGCACTCATTCCATAACGTGTAATTTACTCCTTCCAGCTTCCCTGTTTTGTTAAGACGGTTGACAAAGTCTTGCACTTGAAAAGCCTGACAAAAGAAGAAAGGGAAAAAAAATAAACTTTGGAACTCATAATTAAGTGAAAGAATAATTGGCTTTTAAGAAGATGATAAACATAATGTAAGAGATAAGAAAATACATCTGCAGTGTTCTTGTTCTTTCGATAGGGATAACCAACAACAAAACCCTCCACGGAAAATGCAGATATCTGGCATATAGAACAAAAGGTAAAAAGAGATATTGGATTAGGATGGAATAACTAGTGCACTGAAAGAGCCATATCAGCATGATCCAGGTTATTGTGATGATAAGTTTTGAACTAATTTGTACATGTGGAAGGTAAGGAAAAGATCAAATATATCGAGGAAAAATTTGTGTGATGGTGATAATAATGCAGATGATATAGATCATATTTGTTGTGTATATATTTTCTTTTATATCACAATCATGCTAATGATGCTGAAAGACTCGCACAAGCTACACCAGACTGATTTCTAAGATGATAAATCACATTTGTTGTGTAATCTCACTTTGACTAGCTGACTCAGTCAAGCCCTAATGAAACCCTAACAAAATGAACTCATCATTCAAGAAAAATTAAATATGTCTTCTCCAATTAAATTACAATCTGTAATTCAACCCCAACCAAATCAATTCATCCCAAATAAACAAGGAAAATCAATTTTTCTTCTCTATTTTCTCCAATTGAATTAAACCGGATCAAGTTGCGTAATGTTAACTCTAATTCAACTAGAAAAAAGACAATTCATTATCATAAACAACGATATTACTCACATCAATCTATCTAATCAATTATTTGTAATTAGATGCCACAATAACACGCGTAGCGTGTTCTTACGTTCTATATATATAAAAAAAGACACATTTCTGATTAATCATCAAAACGTGTTCATGTTGTAAATCAGATACAAATGATAGCCTATGCAACAGTAAATCAGATACGCAACTCATATAAGTTCACTCAGCATTACAACATTTTCCAATCAAACTGCAAATGGTGCGGCAAAAATGTTTGCAGAAATCAAATCCCTTCTCGTAAGAGAAAGTAAGATACTGACCAACTGAAGGAAATCATCAGCCATCAATCCAATGTTTGTGTTCGTACGAACGAGGACACTGCAGGTAAGTACCAAAACATATCAAGTAAAGCAACTACATCTAACACCCTGCTGTGCATAAATTATGAAGGGATAATGAAAGAAAGACGAATAGACCTCAGGGGTGATGCAATTCTGCAATCAGTATCCGAAATGGCGAGGCCAATATACTTGTCACCCACGTCGAGACCCAGCAACCGAGATTCCTTCTTCAACGCAGATGACTTCAAACTTTCACGACACATCTGGAATGGCTTCAAGCAGTTCATTTGTATTGTTCACACAAACTAATCACTCACACTACAATTAAGGCTGAAAAAAAAACTTGATTTTAGAATTCGCATGATTATATACTGAAATGAACACATGACAAGCAGAAAGTTTCACATTTGCAAGCATAGTAGAGCATGTTTTCGGTGAGGCATTTTGTCGAACACCTTTTGAGCAATATCAAAAACATGAAAAGATAACATAAAATCAATCAATTCAAGCCAGACAGCCAGCCAGCCAAAGTATATTTCTACATGAGTTGATGACGAGGGGAAGAAAAAGAAAGCACCTTTATTTCTCAGGAGATGAAAGTGGAGAATTTCAGTGAAGTTTGTAATGGCATTTCGCGGGGAAAAAGTGTCACCACTCACCATTTCCATTATGCTAATGACTAGCAATAAGAAGACAATCAATAATTGGGCTATGTCAGAAGCCCATTGCTCAGACCTGGCCCAGGAAAAACAGTATAGAAGAAACTCCATCTGCTATATTGGTAAGGCCCACCTCTCCTGGTATGTTATCGAATAAAGTTTTTGCAGTCGATTAGTTTAATGGAAATTCTTGTAATCCAGTTAAATTTTAAATAAATACCTATTAAAGAAAAATAATACATCATAAAATACAAATGATGTATCATAAAGTGCAGATGTAACAAAAATCTTGTCATACAATTTTCACATCTAAAATTGTACATTTAGTGTGACGATATATAATTTCTTTTACATTATGAAATGTAAATTATACCACGGTTGTTTTTTGAATTGTTGATTCTAAAATAGTACCGGCCTAAATCTCTCTCTTGGTTTAATACGATTAAAATTATTTGACAAACAAGATGAAAATGATGACTCGATTAAAATCGAATTTAAGGAGGATAATAATAGCTTGTAATAGGCATAGATGGTCCATCGGATTGGTGAGAATAATCATAACTGACTTGCACATATTTCGTGTTCACTTTGAATCAGAACCGCACATATATATGTATGTATATATATATATATATATGTATGTATGTGTATGTATATATATATATATACAAATATATATGTATATATATATATATACATGTATATATATATATACATATATATGTATGTATGCAAGATTCTAAAAGAGTCTGTATGTATGTATGTATGTATGCAAGATTCTAAAAGAGTCTCTCGTTGGTTCAAGAGGTGCCTCTCATTGTCTATACAGTATCATTTTCATTCGGAAAATTCTAACATATACCAGGTATATGGGTAAGCTAGTATACTCTGTGTTTAAAGATAACTTACAAGAATTGAAGAATAATTTTAAATCCATCCAATCTCATTTCCCACTAAATGTGATTTATTTTTAACCACAAGATTTATAACTTACCTGTAAATTCGGTCTTCATATACCCATTAAGTCCTGAAAATTCAGATAGCCCACTTCAATATTATTTATAACGACTCGATTAATTAACCAATACACGATATTTCAATTAACACTTAGATCACCCATTACAATCAATATATCATGCTAGAAAGGAACAGTACAAACCAAACTTGCATTACCAGTAGTACTGTACATGATAAAAATGTTTGGTCAAACAATCTACATTAATTCAAAGGAATGACTACTCATCAGTACTTGAAAAGTTAATGTGCTAAGTACATTACTTTAAGAATGCCTTAACTGGAAAATTGAAAACCAAAGGAAACATAGCTGTTGGAATTGGAATAGTAAAATGAGATAACGGTTGGAATAGTAGATAGGAGTCTGAAAATGACAATGCAATGTATGCCGAGCATTATATCGACACGAATGTTCATTACCCATTAGGAATTAAACCTACTAAAATTGGAAGTTTATTCTAAATCTAACACTAGTCGGAATTTTAATAAATATGGCCTCATCTTATTAATATTCTAAAAAGCATACTGTTTATAAATAGAAACGTATCAAAGTGCAAGTTGTCCGAAACAATGAATCAATACAAAAGAAGGGCGAAGAATCAAAATATCTCCTTTTTAACAATAATCCAAAATCTTCACCGATTATAAATGGAAATGCATAGAAATGTAATTCGGTCTAAATACGAAAACAATTCAATTTATACACCATGCCTGAAAATATTGCCATATCATGTCGGTGGAAATATTTTTCCCAGAAAACCAACAATAATTACTCCCACTTTGCATTTACTGGCACCTTATATTTGCAAAAACAAAAATAGAAATAAATGCACATTTCCATTTTTTTTTTTTTGAGAATGAAAAGAAAGGAAAGGAAAATAATCCACATCAATAAACATTAAACACACATACAGAAAGTCAGTCCACAGAACATCTGTTTGAATCTGTATATGTAGTGTGTGTGTGTGTGAGTATATATATATTACAATTGTCTATCTGTACTTAAGGTTCACCTGTTTGTATCTGTACATATTCCCTTTTCTTCTCTTCCTGATCCCTGTTTCATTTAGGGCCTTCTACAAGCCCAGCCACACCTGTAACAACCAGGTTTGATTCATTTCATTCACACTAATCCACTAGTATTTCTGCCTGCTAGTATTATTCAACAAAGTCAAAATACACATACACCAAACCAAATCAACAAAGTTTCTTCATTTCTTGCAGTGAGTAGTTTCTCTTTCTTTTTGTTTGTTTGTTTGTTGTTTTTTTGAAATGGGATTCTTTTTATTTCTTGTTAGGCGAGGGAAAAATTGGTTCTTGGTGGATTTTTTGTTGGTATTTAGCTAATTTTGACTTGGATTGACTGTGATGTATGTATCTGTATCTGGTTAGGTAAACAAAATGAAATGAAAGGACCTATTATTGACAAAACGGTAAAAGATAGCAGCTTTAGCGGTTGATTTCAAATCTCTGTTTAGGTATCAATTGGATTGGGTTGTGTGTTTTGTTACAAGTTGTTGCCTGATCATGATTGGACTTTTGTGCATTTTCTTAAAGAAGTTTAAGGAATAAAGGTTTATTGTATGTCTCTACTTGATAATGTTTATAAGCCCTCTAGTTATTATGAAAATGTGACATGGGATTGTGAAAATGTTGGTATTTCATCTACAGTCTTGGTGCAGATTTGTATTGCTGAACGTTTGGCATGTTGATCGTTATTATCGTTATGTTTCAGGTTTAAGAATGCTTGATAATTAGTTCTCCTTTCTGGTGGGTAGCTAAACTTGCTTACTCAAAGCTATTATAGTTGTGTGAGAAGTTTAGTTTAGCTAGGATCTTTTTATTTAATTGATAGTACATTGATGTTAGTAGTTTGAGGTCTTATTTAATTGACAGTACATTGATGTTAGTAGTTTGAGGTCTTATTTAATAGATGGTGCGTTGATGTTAGTAGTTTGCGGTATTGTTTTTGCATTTGAAATCACAATTGATCGTTTTGCATCTGAAATCAGATTGAAAGTCTTTGAGCATTGGATATAGTGGCTATTTGACTATTGAAAACTGAAGTGGCATTCTGTTTGCACTGATTGTTGGGATGGGCTGCCACTTCACTAAGCTCTCTTCGTGTTGTTGCATTTCGGACCATGATGGACCACTTCGTGAAGCCAACCATGCTGGTTAGTCACTAGTGTGTTCCTTCCTTTTCATGAGCTTTATGTTGTTGAGTAAGCAATTTAATGGATATATAATTGTTGCAGAGAATGAGGAGAAAAGTGAAATGAGCGACTTGCCTAAATTCCGTGAGTTCACAGTTGAGCAGCTCAGGAAGGCAACATCTGGATTTGCAGTAGAAAACATAGTTTCTGAACATGGTGAAAAAGCACCAAATGTGGTCTACAAGGGAAAATTGGACAATCAGAGACGAGTAGCTATCAAACGCTTCAACAGACCTGCTTGGCCTGATGCCCGACAATTCTTGGTAAATGGCAACTTTCCTATTTATATTTACCTAGATTCTTCACTTTTCATTATGGCAGTTCTTACTTGTCCTTTTTCCTTGGAGCTTGTATTCAATCACTTCTCGAGTTTCACTGCCTGGTATAATGATATTAACCTCCCCATTTCTTTCTGCATTGGTTTAATTAAATTTGATTAACTGATGAATAACATGTTAGCTCAAAAACTATGTCAGGCTTATGTGTCATGTCTTTGGGTCCTCTCTTATCATTCTAGACAAATAAGATAACATATGTAAAACTTCAGGAAGAAGCTAAAGCTGTTGGTCAACTTCGGAATCATAGATTGGCAAATTTACTTGGTTGCTGCTCCGAAGGAGATGAAAGGCTACTGGTGGCTGAATTTATGCCTAATGACACACTTGCAAAACATCTCTTTCACTGTAAGTAAACTTCCGCAGTACTCGAAGTCACTCCATCCATTAAGATTTTTACCTGGCCACAGTTTTAAAGACCTAGTGAGAAATTATGCTTGAATATGGTATTTATGTGGCTCATTAATTAAAGGTTGATTTAAATGGACAAGTCATGATTCTGCCTGATTTATATTCTGACCCATGTAGTTTATGTCAGATTCTTTGCATTAGATGAGAAGCCTAGTTCCTTTAATTTTTTGTTTATCTTATTTTCATCTGTAAAAAGTTGGTTTTCTACTCAATAATCCGAAAATACCAGTTCTACTTCACCTGTGTCCATGACTAAATTTACAGTTATAAACTTAATAACTAGTTTATGTATGCTTCGGTTAGTAAAAGATGTAGAGTATGAAATCCTGACCAGTCTGGTGAGTTGAGTGCCTCACATGTTGTGGCACACAATTTGGAATATAAACCACCATAAATGTTTTCCCCTTAATCAACTTGGAAGATCTTTTTCTTTTTATTCATTTCAAATATTTTTTATGCTATACTGAGATTAATTTCTATCTGAATTTAGGGGAATCACATCCCATGAAGTGGACAATGCGGTTAAGGGTTGCTCTATATCTTGCACAAGCTTTAGAATATTGCACGAACAAGGGACGTGCTCTTTATCATGATCTGAATGCTTACAGAATAGTCTTTGATGATGTAAGCTGTCTAGTTCCTTGAACATTGTCATATTCATATCATAGTTTATGTCTGCAGTATGATATGTACATACATAATTATGCTGTTATTTCCCTTTATGTCATGGTTGCAGGATGCCAATCCCAGATTGTCATGCTTTGGTTTGATGAAAAACAGCAGAGATGGAAAAAGCTACAGCACAAACTTAGCGTTCACTCCTCCAGAATACCTAAGGACTGGTACGAATCTCACTCTGAAAAGAACTTTCATTTTCTTGTATACTCTGCATGAATTGCCCATTCATGTCTTTGTTTTTTGAAACCAATTTTTTTTGAATGAGCAAGTCTACAAAACCAGTTTTTCCTAAACATAAGGAGAAACTATGCCCAACACTTGGGAGGGTGATGGTGTAATTTTTTAGTAGTATATGTTTTTTGTAAGAGGATAGTACTGGCACAAAATCATTGATAGGAAAGGGGGAAAAAGGACTCCCTGTGCGTACATTTATTTAGGGGTGACATAGATAATTGAATTTATGCAATTCCATGTCCAACATGAATAGATGCCTAATTTGTATCCAGATATTATGCATGTGTTGAATCCATAGTCACATAAGTCACGGTACGGGACGGGTCGAAAGTTGGGTACGGGGTCGAAATTCGACATTACTAGTGAACCCCGTACGAGGGGGGTATACTCATTATTTCATTTTTTATTTTATTAATTTATTAATCAGTAAAATTATGTATTACTACTGATTAATATATGAGTTAAAGTATGTATTAATGAGATTAATGAATATCAATTAAGTAAAATATTACTTAATGAGATTGAGATGAAATGATGAATATATTTTCTTTCTCACCAAAAGCGGTAATTTTTTTTTCCTTCAACCATCGACTTGGTTCACAAACCGTATTCGTTTGGGGAAGAACGAACCAAGTCAAAAGTTGATGGTGTTTCTAGCGAATTCTGTGACTATGGTTGAATCTTGAATGGCCTGTTTTTCCCAGATGCATTATATTATAGCTTTTGTCATTCTGGTATGCTTAACTCGTTGGAACTAACATTCATTGTCCGCAGGACGAGTTACTCCTGAAAGTGGAATATACAGCTTTGGAACTCTTTTGCTAGATCTCCTGAGTGGAAAACACATACCACCAAGTCATGTAAGTAATTCTTTACTAAATTCTAGTAACTAGTTGGTTAAAAAACTGCAAGATGCCTGCTATAAAGAGAGATTGAGTTTGGAAACCAAATCTTAAGAAGCATGTTGATTTCCAATCTGCCGGTAAGAAAACTTTCGAAAATACTTGGATGAAAATGTGTATATGTGAAATTCTATATTTTGTTTTTGTCTATTATTTGTCCCTGACATGTTGTACTGAACACTACTGATAAACTGACACCTAAACTTTTATGTAATTATGTCAGGCCCTTGATTTGATAAGAGATCGAAATCTTCAGATGTTAACTGATTCTTGCTTAGAAGGCCAGTTTTCGAATGATGATGGAACAGAGTTAGTACGTCTAGCATCAAGGTGTTTACAGTTAGAGCCTCGTGAAAGGCCAAACCCTAAATCACTAGTTGCTGCTTTGATCCCTCTCCAGAAGGAAACCGAGGTAGGTTTCTCCCAGAAATGGTGGGGCACAGTCAGTAATAAAATAGATTGTTGTCATATTCACTTTGAAGTTGCCAAAAAATGTACAGCACGAGCAGAAAATGTACAATGATAAAATAGATATTGCCTTATGCACGAGCAATCCCCAGAAACTCAATCAGCTAATCGGGCTGTTCAGTTTTTCTTCAACTTTTGGCATAGCATTACAGTTATTTCTCACAAATATATTCTATTCAGTGACATTTTGTAATTGTTAACAGATTCCTTCTTATGAATTGATGGGCGTGTCACGTGGTGGCGAGTTGCCATCTCTCTCAGCCCTTGGAGAAGCATGCCTAAGAATGGATTTAACTGCCATACACGAGATAATCGAAAAACTTGGTTACAAGGATGACGAAGGAGCAGCAACTGAGGTTGTCTCTCATAATGTCTAGGGGGCAACAACATATTCTGTTGTTATTGATATATTTTTTGTTCGAGACCTTATTTTCTTACTATTAGTTTTAGCTAACAAACAATGCTTGTTTATATGCAGCTATCTTTTGGGATGTGGACTAATCAAATGCAAGAAACATTGGACTCAAAGAAAAAGGGAGACATGGCTTTCCGACAGAAAGATTTTAGAGTTGCAATTGAATGCTATTCACAGGTACAACCTTTGTTATACATGTGTATCCCTGCTGTAAATAACTTCTGCAGGTCGTATAAATTATTTCTATAACTTTGCAGTTCATTGACGTTGGAACAATGGTCTCCCCAACTATCTTTGCTCGGCGTAGTTTGTCGCATCTCATGAGTGATGTGCCTCAGGAAGCTCTCAATGATGCAGTGCAGGCCCAAGTCATATCGCCTGTTTGGCATATAGCATCTTATTTACAAGCGTCTGCTCTTTTCGCCTTGGGGAGGGAGAATGAGGCACATATTGCCCTCAAGGAGGGTTCCATACTTGAAGAAAAACGTACAGCAAATTCCTAAGATTAGTGTATGCTGTCTGATGCTTTCAAACTTTCAGGTTCTGAAGATTTGCCGTTCCTGGAGACACAGGCACAATGCTACAGTTGTTTTGTGTCATGAACAAGGCAAAATCTGTTCTGCTGACTCATGATAAGTGATTCTGGTCCGCATAGTTGTGGTTTGATGAATCTTTTGCTTTTGTTTTTTCTTCTTCTTTTGATGGGTTCATGAATGTCATATATTAGCTACCAATTTCTGCGAGTTTAATCGACTTACATTTTCCGACAGCAGAATTAATAGGAAATTCAGTGCCATTGAACTATTGAAGAGATTCCCGTGTTTATAACATGTTAACATGTACTCGTACGAGTCTTGGGAGTGATTTTTGCCATGTTGTAATTTCTGTACAGTGCTTGCATGGCTTTGCTTCAGTTGATATTGTTTGTATGAGAATATAAAAATCCACCTAAATGATCTTGGTGGTTCAGGCTTTATTTATAATGATAAAATGTACAAGGAAATGATTTTACAACTTAATTACAGTACAACTAATTACAAAAACCAAGGTAAATTACTAATGGTAGTACAAATCAATTACAAGATTAAGGGAATAATTAAGACTATGTACTATCTTCAGTATTATTCTCAACCTCAAGCGTAGTGTGGGGTTGGGACAGACGCAAAGCTTGAATAGGAAAAACTTAAACAGGGTCGTGCAAGACTCTTGGTGAATATATCAGCAACGTTGAAGTTGGAAGGAACAAACTGGGTGTAAAGACGATTTGCAAGCACAAGTTTCCTTGTAAAGTGATAATCCAACTCAATATGTTTGGCTCGCTTGTGAGAAACCGGATTGTTGCTGATGAACACAGCTCCTTTGTTATCACATAAAAGAACTAGACATGAAAGCAATGGAACAAGTAAATCGCGATGAAGGTGAGTGAGCCACACTATGTCCGTTGCGGTGTTGGCAAGAGAACGATATTCCGACTCAAAACTTGACCTGGACACGTTTGGTTGTTTCTTAGAACTCCAAAGTACGAAATTTGAGCTAAGAAAGATGGAGTACCCAGATGTCGAGCGCCTTGTATCAGGACAAGCTACCCAATCCGCATCCGAATATGCAAGAAGATGCGGGCTCGAATGTGAAAAGGAGAGGCCAAAGTGAGTTGTACCTTTAACATATCGGAGGATCCTCTTTACAGCCTAGAAATGCTCATGAGTAAGAGATTGCATAAATTGGCTTACATTGTTCACTCGAAAGAGAGATCAGGACGTGTGATGGTTCGATACTGCAACGCCCACTAAGGAACGATATAGAGTAGGATCCTCAAAAAGAGAACCATCACGAAGCAAATGTTGTCCAGCAATCATTGGCGTGGCCACGGGCTTAGAGTCCTGCAATTGAGCTCGAACTAATATGTCAGAAGCATATTTAGCTTGGCTACGAAAAAGACCAGCTGGTGTGTGTGTGACTTCCAAGCCAAAGAAAGTAGTTCAAGGAGCCCAAATCCTTAATGGCAAACGTGGAATGTATAAGGGAGATGAGGCGAGTAATAAAGAGTTTATCAGACCCCGTAATAATGATGTCATCCATGTAGACAAGAAGATAAATTAAGGTGGCTCCTTGTTGAAAAATAAAGAGAGATCTATAAGCACGGCTGCACTCAAAATCCAACTGAGTTAAGAAAATCACTAAAGCGTTGAAAACAGGCACGAGGGGCCTGCTTCAAGCCGTATAAAGATTTCTTGAGGCGACACACATGATTAGGGAAACGAGCATCAATGTAACCGGGGGTTTGTTCCATGAATACAGTCTCAGATAAATAGGCATTAAGAAATGCATTTTTAACATCTCATTGGTGTAAGTGCCATCGTCGCATAACAGCCAAAGATAAGACAACACGAACAGTTGAAGCTTTAATGACAGGACTAAATGTAGAGTTGTAATCAAAGCCTGGTATATGTGTAAAGCCTTGTGCCACAAGGCGTGCTTTGAGACGTTCAACTGAGCCATCAGAATGATATTTTGTCCGATAGACCCATTTAGCACCAACAACATTAGCATTAGCTGGTCGCGGGACAAGTTCCCAAGTATCATTATCGCGCAAGGCACGCATTTCATCATCCACAACAGTGAGCCACTGAGGAGACTTAGCAGCAGATTTAAAACCACGAGGCTCAACAGTGGTTAATAAAGCTGAAAGAAGAGTAGAGTTAGAAACTTCATGTAGCAGACTAGGATGCTTGATTTTAAACAAACTTTTTTGACCCCGAGTAACCATTGTGTGGGTGGGAATGTGGGAAATAACTCGACGTGTCCGAGTCGGAACAACAGGTGGTGTATCTGGTAGTGAAGTATCCTCAACATCAATATTAGGAACAAACTCCATCCTGTTGTCTGAATCAGACGATGGGATGCTGGCAGGTGCATACTCAATAAGTGATGGAGAGCATGTAGAAGCTGGGCTTGAATCATCAGAATATAGAGAGCACTCTGACCCAGAAGCTTGATGTAAGTTGTTTTCAGTAAATTCTGAAAAACTTGAAAAATCCAAACAAGGTGCATGCAGACTTCGAAGATGGTGTAGGCTCTAGTGGAAATTTAGCTCATTAAACTGGGCATGTCGAGTCAGATAAACACGACCAGTGGTAATGTCCAAGCACCAAAATCCTTTGTAATTTGAGCAGTAACCAAGGAATATACATGGCCGACTTCTTGGTTCGAATTTGTGAGCAGCATAGTTCCTGAGATATGGAAAAACACGACAGCCAAAAGGATGAAAAACACCATAATCAGGAATACATTTATACAACACCTCAAAAGGAGATTTCTCATCAAGAACTGAACTCGGTAACCGACTGATAATAAAAGCAGCAGATGAAAAAGCTTCAACCCAATATTTCATAGGTAAGTGTGCCTGAAATAACATGGTGAGACTAGTTTTAGTGATGTGACGGTGTTTACGTTCTGCTCGTCCATTTTGTTCTGGAGTGTAAGGACAAGAAACTTGGTGAAAAATCGGAAGCTTTCTTGTAATCAATTATTAATAAATTCACCACCGCCATCACTACGAAAGATTTTGATTTTGCTGGAAAACTGAGTTTCAACAAGGGCCCGAAATTGGTGGAAAATGCTGAAAAAATCAGACTTTTGATGCATATAATATAGCTAGCAAAAATCGAGAATACTCATCAATGAAAACGGCATAGTAACGAAATCCATCAACAGGGGCAGGACCCCAAAGATCACAATGCACCAAGTCTAAAACAGAAAACAACACGTTTTTCATTGATATGAAAAGGTAATTTTCGACTTTTACTTAATTGACAAGGTGCACAGAAGATGGATCTGGCAAAACTGAAGTGAGCGACAAAATGCACTTTTTATTCAAAAGTGAAATGACAGAGGTGTTGACATGGCCTAAACGGGCATGCGACAAAGCAAACAAGCCATGGAGCCGCTTATTGGTGAGAGCAGTCAAAGGAGCAGTTGCAGCTTTATGGAGAATATAAAGTCCGCCTTCACGATGCCCTTGGGCCAGTGGTGTTCCTGTCTTTCGATTCTGAATGGCAAAGGATTTATCATAAAACAAAACATTAACAGCATAATCACGAGTAAGTTGGCTTATGGATAACAGATTACGAGTAAGGTGTGGAACCACCATAACCTTCAAAAGTTTTAAATCTCGATTTATAGAGTAAGAACCAACATGAGAAACATTAAGAGAAACTCCATTACCCACTACAACACGAGATTTACCTCCATAAGGTGAAACCGAGTCGAGATTGGAGGATGAAGGCGTCATATGAGCTGAAGCGTCCGTATCCATGTATCAGTCAGCAACCTCAGAAGGATTAACTAAACAAGAACCTGCAAATGCATCAGCTAAGTGTGCTTCCTGATTTTGCGAGGAAGGTGCATAGCGATAAGGGCAGTTTGTAGCATAATGCCCGTCACGCCTACAAATCTGACAACGAGGAGTGCGCTTCTTGTCATAGCGACCGTATTTGCCTCCACAATTTCCATTAGAGGACTGCCCGCCGAGTGTCGAACCACTATGGAAATTCTGACCATTTGTGCCACCACGAGAGTTGGTCGAAGAGTTTCGTGTAGGAGCAGAGCCTTTTGTCACGACCCATCTACTTTGTGCGGCCCAAGTCCAAGTCCATCGAGGAATTATCTAGAGAGATAATGAAGAGCCATGGAGATGGGAATTCTCTAAAGGTATCATGAAAATTGTAGAGAATTAGTACTTATAATTAGTAGATAGATCTAGAAGTAGATTACTCTAGATAGCTCTCCACTCTTCCTTAAAGGAGATGGAATCATGTATAAATAGGCATTTGACCTCACCATTTTGTTGAATGAAGCAATCAAGCATTCTTGCAAACTTTCAAGCTCTCTAACATACTCTCCATACACACATATTCCACTCTCTGATAGAAGGCTTTCTAGCTAGTCTCGAGGAAAACTAGTCTAGTGTCGTACGTGTAAGGACCGTCTGGGTTCGGACGTCAAGAATTATGCCGAACTCCAAAATACATATATCAAAACGTATAATTATTACAGACCCCAAATATAATTTACAAGTCAATAGTTATTTCATACGCCTAATAAATCAACAACGGAATATGTAGCAAGGTAATGTCAGTCAGTCTGTCTACCACGATCTCACTTCGTGCTCTAAACCTGGGAAATCAAAGTTAAACAGGAAGAGCGTAAGTCAAATAGACTTAGTGAGGATGATCAAGCAGGTATCAAAATGCATGAATGCAACAAGATAGCAAACCACCACAACAAGCTGATCATGCAATTTTAAAAATGGGGAAACCGTAAACAAACAAGTAGGATTATAGCACATAAAAGGTGCTAGATTTACAGTACTGAAACAGTAACTGTCTTGGGCTGGACCGAACGGATCAGATC
>JAYMSP010001193.1:0-35031 GCA_036897095.1 Plantago elongata
ACACTATCTCAAAATCTTGTTGAAACAAACAACTAAAACAATAAAATTGAAAACAATCAATTAAAAGCTTCTTAGTCTAACAGACTGAAACCCATGTCATCATCAGATTCCTCTTTCTCCTCAACCTTCTCTTCTTTCTTTGACTCGGCTGCAGCAGCTAGGGCAGCACCACCAGCACCTCCAGCTGGGGCAACGACAGCCATACCACCACCACCAGCAGGAACTGAGGCCAATTTTTCCCTTCTGGCAACAATCAACTCAGTAATATCCTTGCCTTTGACTTGAGACAGAGGCAACTCGATCTTGTCCTCATCAGCATCAACTCCAACTGATTTGAGAATTTTCTTCAAATCCTCTGTAGAAGGAGTGGTGTTGCCGCCCAAGACAGCCAACAAGTAAGCAGTTACAACCTTCATTCTTGCAGCGGTTGATTTGTTTCTGAGACCGAAGCTGCTGATTTGTGCACAAGGGTTTGCTACGTGAAAGCGACGATGTGAAGAATGGAAATTGGAGAAGAGAGACAGACGAAATGAAGAATGGAAATTGGAGAAGAGAGACAGACGAAATGAAGAATGAAATGACGGCTATGAGAAGAAATAGAGGGGTTAGGGCAAAAATGTAAAATGACAATAATAACCTAGTTTTGAACGGATAAACGGATAACCGCAGATATCTGGTGAATTTATCCGTTTTTTCCGTTCAAAATGGATGGAGGAAAATCCCATCCGCGATCCGATCCGTTTCTTAACGAATCGATCCGATCAGGTCCGTTTTAGCGGATAACGGACCGAATTTGCGGATCCGGATGAAATGAGCAGCCCTAATCACCTCCATTGGATGACTGACAGCATAGAACCCCATTCCAAGAATTGAATTCCAGTGTGAATCTTAATTTCATCTGCATTTGGAGGTTCAATTCCAACTTGAATTTGGACTTGTTTCACTATAAATACCCCCTCAGTATTACTCTTATCTACCTCACACTCTTTAACTCAATCTCAAATCTGAAACAAACACTATTTGTTCAAGATGTCTTCTAGTTCGTCGTGGAAGCCGGTGATTCCGGATGCACAAATTTGGATGCCAGAACAAGAAAAAACTGCTCGAAACTACCAAGACTTCTTGTTGTACAATGCAAAGATGAAGAAGCACCACATGTACTTCATGGTTCACAGCTTGATGAGGCAAAAGAAGCTTGGCACTTGTTGTTATCCTCACAAGGAGGATGAAGTCCTCCAGAGGGTTCTGTCTCAACTTTAGTGGAATAATGCCTACTATTCTTTGGCAGAAATGAAGGCTGACATTGAGAAGCTATACTTAAGGTTCTTTACCTTTCGCAGAATCCTCACTTGGGACGACGAGCGTCCAAAACATCGTCGTCGCTGCACAAATTTCACGGGTGGTAGAAATCGAGTGAACTTGGAGGCTTGGACCGGGGATTCGATTGCCACGCAATCTAGTAGTATGTTGTTGATGAACCACTATGGCCCAAACTCCAGGTTCTTTTTAGGACATGTGTATATGTTGATCCAGAGAACGACAACTCGTGGACTAGAAATCACCCCAGAATGGAAAGACATCGATTGTGATGCATGTGAGACCTGTGACCTGAGAAGTAATTGAGCACCACAAATCACCCCTTTTGTTGCTAGTGTTTAGTTATTTGTTGTATTATTACTAAATCCTTATGTTTTCTTTAACGTTGCATTGTTCGAATATTGTAATGTTTACTTTCTAATCAAATGAAAAGGGGTGTTTTATTGAAATCAGAAAGTATAATGCATGAAATATTGAGAAACAAACCAACAACACACGTTCGAAGAAAATAAACAACATAAGCAATGGAATATCAAAACAACTACTCATGAATAGGACCACTGAAAGACTAAACATGTTCCATCATGTCCTCTTGTAGCTGAAGATGGAGTTCTCGACTTTCTACATAAACCCTTCTCTTCAAATAGCCTTCAATTGAATTGATGACGAAATCCCTACGCTGCAACACATAATCATTGTTATTGTCGATGCCTAATTCTTACGCATCTTCTCGTATTTCATGGTGATATCTTTGTAGTTAAGATATAAGTGGCGCTCATCCTCCACTATCATTTTGTGCAAACAAATACAACAATTCATGATTCTAGCAAGATCTTTTCGGTTATTGGCCAATGATGGATCCTTAATCACTTTGAAGGACGATTGTAGAACTCCGAAAGCACGTTCAACGTCTTTCCGGACTGCCTCGTAGCAAACTTAGCCTGTTGTGGAGTAATTGGCCCCTTTATCGATTTCAGAAAGGTTGCCCAACTTCGGATACATACTGTAAGGTCCGTCAAAATTCCCCGTTTATCCAAAAATTTTATTTAAATATTAATCTTTATTAGTTCGAACGAGCAAAAATATTACGTAAATAGATTAGGTCAAATTTAGAATTTTAACGCCGAGCGGATTCGACGTTAAAACGAAATTTAGTTTTTTATTAATAAAATAATAATAAAAATAATAAAACAAAAATTATTTATTTTATTTTTCCTATGGCTTGAGTACACTTGAAAAGTGTTCGGAAATCGATTTTTCATTTTTTCGGATTTTATTTGCGAGTCGTTTGGAAGCCAGAACGATCCAGTTATATATAATCGTAAAAGTACCAACCTACCCTCGCCTTCTTTCTTTCACTTCTTTGCAAGTAAGGGTATAATGGACTTTTTGCACCATCATCTTCCCCAAATCAACAGCCTTTTGCACAATTTCACCATTTCACCGTGCCAACAGTCGATCGACCGTGCCACTGTCGTTCTTCTCCGTTCCGCCGCGCCGGTGCCCATCCCGCCGCGCTACTTCCGTGCCAAATCAGAATTTACTGTGCCCAAGTAAGTGTTTCACCGAGACAAATCGACAAAGCCTCATGACAAGCCGCCATTTTCGGCCAATTAGGAACCGCCGCCACCGGCGGCGCCGCCTTGGCACGAAGAAAGAGGGAGCCACACAGAAGAATGGGACGGAACACACGACTGGGTGTCACCCACGCGTCGGCACAACAGGAAACGGCGGAGGGTGAGTCACGCCACGCGCGGCACCGCCGGCTCTCCGCCGCCTCCAGTACCGTCATCCCACCGCCTCATACAGCTATATATACAGGTTACTCCGCCATTACCACTGCTCATTCCTCTCTCCTTCTCCTCCTAATTTCCCCTGTCCAATTTCTTCACTCTCTCCCTCATTTTCGCCCTCTTCTGCTCAACCACCACCGTCGGCTCCGGCCAACCCTCCACCACTGCCGAATAACCATTTCCCGGGATTGAGTCGTTAACTCCACCAAATATTCCGGTAAGTTTCTCGCTCGATTTCGATTTATTCGAATAAACGAACAGAAAATTAATAAAATATTATTCGCAGCCGTACCGCCTCGACCCCGCATCGACTATTGTTACGCTGCCCATCGCTCGACGCGCATTCGATCAGTATTACGTTATTTCTATTATTTATCGCTAAATTACCGTTAATTATCGTTAGTTATTATCGTTAGTATTAATTAATGTTATTATAGCTAATTATAGCTAATTAGCGTTAATTATTATGATTAGTATTAATTAATGGTTAGTCATCGTTAATTACTGATTATTAGCATAATTACGGTTATTAGTAATTATTATCAGTTAATGGGAATTAAATTATATTGTTGGTCTGTTAAATGCTGTAGTGTCGACTCGCCATCGACAGTAGGATTTACCGCTGGCTGCAGACTGCTATTAATTCTGAATTAGTCTGTATATTGTGAATAAACGTCGACTTGCCGTCGACTAGGAAATTATACTGTTGGCTATTGTAAACGTTGACTTGTCGTCGACTAGGAAACTGGAATATAATAATATTATTTGATGGTACTGCACTGTTAGAACAGATACTGGTAAAATGCTGTTAGAGGTTGAAATGTACTGGAACAGACTTGTCGTCTGTGGTCTGAATTTATCTGTTAGGAATTATACCGGATATAGGTTTATGCTGAGATAGACTTGTCGTCTGTTGCACTTGTTAGGATAAAATACTAGATAATTTTTTAAAGTAAAATAAAATGTCATCTTGCCGGTTTGACAAAAATAAATAATTTTATGACTTGTTAGGGTTTTAAAAAGGGTCGAAATTGCTAAATAATGTCGTTAAGTTTAAACGTCGAATAATCAACTAAGGTGTCATAATAATTGTGAAACTCGGATACCAAATCCGTACGACATATGATAAAATAAATTACTAAGACATCGTCAGAAAATATAGGAAAGTGTCGGGAGTCCTTTAAGATGTTTAGGTCGGGAATTGAGTAGTATTGTTTATTTGTTTATCAGGAACTTCGAAAGCTCCTGACGCACTCGATATATACGGTGAGTGATAGCTGGCCTTCGGCATCCGGCCTTGGGAAAAATTGCTACTATTCATTCCTCGCACTTTCATTCCTGTACCTGTTTATGTGCTTGACTGTCTAACCCCGACTGCGGCCACCGGACGACGACTTGCTGACTGCGACTCGACCGTTGATTGTGGTTCCTAACTGTAAACCGTAGATGACCTGTATTGGGGAACCTTACATGTATTAACTTGACATTTTATTACCCCAATTGTTGATTAATAATGTACACCGAGTCCTGTCTCCTGATCCTGTTTACCGATTTAGGTTTCTAACTGTATAAGCTATAGAGGACCTGTACTTAGGATACATCACCTATTTTGACTTAACATTTTATTGCTCAAATTGCTGATTTATACTGTACACCGAGTCCTGTCTACTGATCATGTTTACTGATACTGTTATTGCTCCTGTTACTGATCCTGCTCACAGTTACTATTACTGAACCTGCATATTTCCCCTGTTTCTCATCCTCATGCACTACATTGCACGAAAACCGTTTTCCTGAAATTATAAACACACACTAAAACTGTTTTGGGAAACCGTTCACGTCATGTTTAGCTGGGTGATGTCACTTGCAACACTACTGTTATTGTTACTGTTACGGTCGTCGGGTGGGGACACCATTTCACGGTACTTGCACCCACTGTCGTTGGGTGGATCACCATGCCACGACCCCATACTGTTACCGTTGTTGGGTGGGATCCAATGCCGCGGTACTTGCACCCACTGCCGTTGGGTAGATCTCCATGCCACGACACCTCCTGTTATTATCGCCGGGTGGAATACCTGCAGCGATCTGTCCTGTTCCCGTTTACGGTTTTCCCACTGTTAAAAAATAACTGTCTGATCAGCAATTGTGTTGGTTTACTGTACTGTTGCATTCCATACGCATATTCATGCATGCCTGACTGTCCTCACTGAGTCCTAGTGACTGACACTCTCCCTGTTTCCAATATTTTGCTTTCCCAGATTTTGAGCACGACGACAGGACTAGGTAGAACCGACAGACGGACTTGATCAGTCTCCGCTGCTGAAATCTTAAGTTTAAATGTGTGTTTCTGTTTTCTGTTTTAAATTATCCTGTACATATGGTTTGTAACGGATAATATTTTGATATTTTAATAATAAATATGTATTTGGAATATTCGGCACAACCCTTGACGTCTGAACCAGATCCCAGGCCGTTACACATACCATCCATTAGATATTGACCCATGTTGTATTTGTGACCATTAACAGTGAAGTTAACGGGGGGAGCTTTACCGTGTAACAATTCGTCGAACACGGGTGACCTTTCAACCACCATGATATCGTTCAACTTTCCTGAAGCACCAAAGAAAGAATGTCAAATCCAAGTATCTTGAGATGCAACCGCTTCTAAAACAAGTGTGCATATCTTGTTCTTTCCTTGCAATTGACCTTTCCAAGCAGAAGGACAATTCTTCCATTGACAATGCATGCAATCAATACTTTCTAGCATACCGGGAAAACCTCTTGCCGTGTTCACCTCGAGTAACTGACGAACATCCTCATCATTGACACTTCTCATATTCGTCGGGCCAAATATAGCAACAATACCAACACAGAAATGTCGTAAAGCTTCTTGACCATTAGATTATGCAACTCTTGTGTACTCGTCCATGTCTGCACATACACCATAAGCAAGTCAACGCATCACGGAAGTGCATTTTTGTTTGGCCGTGAAACCCAAACGCCTAATTGCATCCGGACGTTGTTGAAAATATGGATCGTGTTGCTCCAAAGCATTCACGATCCGGAGGAACAATGGCCTTGCCATCCTAAAACGACGTCGGAACCTGACCGCCCCCATGTAGGACGTTCAACAAAGTAATCACGCTCGAGATGGTTCACAAATGTTCTCCTATCCCGCTCAATGTACTCGCGGGTATATCTCGACCACCTTGGACGAGATTGAGATTGCTCGGTGTGGGTGAGTAGAATAAGAACGACTTCTTTAATGAGTTGGGTAGTACGAGTGTAGTAATCGGGTTGAGTGTTTAATGTTGAACTTTCGTAATCACTCAAACTTGGGGGTTGCTCTACATCGTCATCGAAACTGGACGACGATAAAATGTAGTTTTAGATTGTAGATAAAGACATTTTGAAGAAGTTTAGAGATTTTTAGACGTTTTGAATTTAAGAGGTGGAATAAGGGATAAAAATAAAATGTGGTGAAATGAATTGAAATTGAGTTGTATTTATAGAGCTTGAAAAATATGGTCATACGGCTGACTGTAACGGCCGCTTTCATTGGAAGTGGTCTTAGAGAAGAGAAGTATCTTGAAATTTTATTTCCTTTATTTCTTTGAAAAATGTACGGATGTACTCCCCTATATCGAAGTAATCCCTTTCAGTACTCTGTAGTGAAGTAACCCTAGTATTTATCTGTAAAGGAGGGTGCTTGAGTATATTATAAAGGACTCTATTAGTAAAGCATAAATATAAAGTATACATAGGGGAGGTCTCTCTAGCAGAGCACGCAACAAGGTAGTCTCAGATGGAAGCACACACTAAAAATGAGTATATTTTAATATTTTCAAATAAAATTATTAAGTACTGTTTAAATAAATTAATTTTTAAAGGTACAAATTAAATACGAAAAGTGAAAAATAAAGAAAATAATAGGGTATAAATGGTTCCTCAATGGAATTACAATAATTAATACACTCTTTTCATAACTCCACCTTCAGTAATTTTGATAATTCTATTTTATTTTAGAAGTATTATGATAAATTTTGACAATATCACTGCAATAATTTTTAATAATTTTTTATATATATACAATATCAATATTTTTAAATTAGTAGAGTTATTATGACTATTTATATTTCTTTTAATTCTCACAAAATTAATTTATTTTTTATTAAATTATAACTTTTTATTATATTTTATAATTTTAAATTAATATTTTCTTCTTTGTCCAAAAAAATAAATACATATTATGAAATTGTAACATTTGTATGTTTAAAAAGTAAAATTATCTATATATATGGAGAGTGTAATACACATACCATTAGTGGCATTATTGGTGTAAGTGTGCATGATTTTGACGAACATAAGGTACATCCGTACAATTTTAAGAATATAAAATACGACCACATAATAATACATCTTTTAAAGAACATATTGTATATTTGTGCATTTTATCCACGTCCACGGCACTAAATGTGCTCTCGAAACTTCCACTAAGATCACTTACAACTCAAAATCTCTCTAAAGTGACCAAGGTGAACAACCGCTATCTTATCACTTGCTAACAATATTTTATAACACACACAGCACAACTGATTAGATGAATAAGGAAATCCCTCACTATGACTTTAGACAAACTGATATATCAAACTAGGAAAAGGCTGAATATAAAGATGAATGGATTTAGGCATTGTACTATTTGAGTTGTGACGAATTACTATAACCATAGTTCGCAAGTTAACCATCTTTCAGGATAGGGTTGCCCGTCAAGTCGAGTTTTAACGAGGACTCAATATCGCTCGAGCCCGATTCACTTGATAAGGTAAATGAACCAAATTCGAACCTTATATTAATACTTATTTATGTAACGAGTTGAGCTCAAAAGTTCATTACAAATATTATTTATTAAAGTTATATAATTATATATACTTTTAATATTTTTGATAGTTAAATCTTATTGAGACTCATATCTTTTAGAGTTGAAGTCGAGCTCAAAGTCAAATTCCAGTCCGTTTTCTTACTCATTTCATTAACGAACCAAGCTGAAACGGTTCGGTTCGACTTGACTTGGTTAACATCACCACTACGGACTCTCCAATGTGAATCAGAAAGGTTTTGACCACTTTTATAATATACTCTTAATAGTAGGATACAACCAAAAAGCACCACAAAAACACCACTTCAAGTAAAAAGTTCAAGTGGCTGTTTGGTCTAGGATCGAAGTTGAATCCGTTTGAATGGATAAATAGTGATCAAATTGTAGTAGGTTTGTTAAAATTAGTGTTTGATATATAATTGTAATTGGATAGTGTATTGTAGGTTTGTTATATATGTTATGTAAGAGCTAAATGATTTGTGCAAGTATGATGTGATTGGTATTGAGATATGATAAAATATGTATAAATATTATATTGGTTAATTATTGATATTTAAGGTTGTTAGAATTATATGATTATTATAATTATGTAATAAGTTGTTAGGTAGTATTTGTATATGAAATGTTTTTGTATTATTTGAGTTTGAGGAGATTTGATTGGATGAATAGTTGTCTGTGGCTGCAAAATGAATAAACATTACAAACATTCAAATGATTCATATTTAAAATGCATTTTAAATATAATTATATCAAAATTTATTCAAATGACCATTTAAATGGGATTCCACTCCGCCTCCAAAACTCCCATGTGCCATGACCCACTACGTGCACCCTTATTTTGTCCAAACACCATATTCCCGGGTAGAGCTTACTTGGGAATTCTTTGATCAATCATCACATAATACTATACAAACTTCAACTTAGATTAAAATTTTAAAATTATCTGTCACTCATAATGATTTCAAATCTCAAACTTTTTTGAAAAATACAGACACCAAAAAAACCTAACTAACAAGAACACACTTAACCAGATCTCATCATCTTGCTCGTTCGTTGCTTCCGATTTGAGTAAACTCCATTATCCCAATTCAAACTCCATTTCTCCCATTCTCAAAAAGATCCCATTTTTCGAAAACCCATCAACGATTCAACGCCATTGTTGAACTTGAAGCTCTACCTGAAGAAGAAAAGGGGCGAAAATGAGCTCCCAAAGATCTGCAAAACCCTCAAAACCCCCAAATCAGCAAACCCCATCAAGATCCTCCTCCTCATTGTCATCACACCTGGCAATGATTGAATTGAAGCAACGAATCCTCACTTCACTCTCCAAGCTCGCCGATAGAGACACTCACCAGATCGCCATGGAAGATTTCGACAAAATCATCCAATCCTTGTCGAACGACGGCGTTTCGATGCTCCTCAACTGCCTCTACCACGCCCTATCCACCGACCCGAAACCGGCTGTGAAGAAGGAGTCGCTTCGACTCCTGGCCGTGCTATGTTCTGCTCATACAGACACTGCAGCTACTCATTTGACCAAAATTATTGACCACATTGTGAGGAGGATTAAGGATGCCGATTCGCAGGTCAGGGACGCTTGTCGGGATGCAATTGGTTCGCTTGCCGGGCTGTACTTGAAGGGCGGTGAGGGCGTGGTTTCGCTGTTTGTGAAGCCGTTGTTTGAGGTGATGGGTGAGAATAACAAGGTTGCGCAGGGAGGGGGAGCAATGTGCTTGGCTAAGATGGTGGAATGTGCGTCGGAGACGCCTTTGGTGCCGTTCCAGAAGCTGTGTAATAGAGTTTGTAAGTATTTGAATAGTCCTAATTTCATGGCCAAGGCTCAGATGTTGCAGGTGGCGTCTAGCTTGTCGCAGGTTCGTAGTGGATTTGAATTGTTCTGAAAGATGTGTTTAAATGCTGGTGGTATAGTTTGGTGATGTTTTATTTATGGTGTTTAGTTGAGATTATGTCGAGTTAGTTGATGATATTTTCTGATTTCGAGTTACTAGATGTTTGCATTCTCTGTTGTTTACAAAGTGAACTAGGAGGAATGATATCATGAGACAGATTGTAGTATAAATTAGTCTTTACAAGGTTAATTTCATTTGAGCCATAGCTTAAGTCCCTGTATTTCTGTGAGTCTAAAGTTTCTTTTCGCAAGGGAAGGAATTCTATGGACTTATTAGGAACCATAGTTTTCCTATGAAGCTAATATTGAGTCATTCATTTGTTGTTTTATGTTTCTCTTATTGAAATTACAGGACTATAAGTTTCATTATCTGTTTTCGAGAATAAACTTCTGCCTTGTCATATTTCTCTATTGGAATGACCAGGGGAGTGGTTGAAATTGAAATTGCTCTTAGAAAACAATTAGCCTTTCGGATAGGTAATGGTGAATTCCAATATTTGCTATCTTAAAAGTGAGTCAAAGGATGGCGTGTGCTGGTATAATCATCTTAAAATATTTAACTATACATAACCTCCTAATTCAGATTAAACCATAAACCAAAAGTTTACTCCCAGCCGCTGTTATACTACAACCAAAACCAAAAAACAACTTCAAATAACTTTCAGCAAAAATCAAGGAATGGTTTCTTCTGAGAAGCATTTGCTAACACTACCTCAATCGACTGTTTTTAATCAGGAAGGGTCTTTATTGTTTCATTGGAAAGTAGGTCCTGTCTCATACATATGTTCTCCAGAATGTAATTTGTCTTTGTAATTTTATAGAATAACTCTCCAGTCTCCATGATGAATGCCTATAGTGTTTCAGAGTCTCTTGCTGGTCTTGAAGTTTTGTGAAGTCGAGGTGTATCACCGACTTTCCTTTGGTTATAGGATAGGTAAAAGCATTGGGTGGTCCTTAGATTGTTATACTCTACTAGGCAGCTACTTCCAGTTCCAAGTTCCAACCAACCATCCAGATTTCTTAATCTTCATTATCATCACTTTTTTACTTCATAATGCACGTTGTAACTTTTCTAAGTATGATAGTAATAGTATAATAGATATAACAAGTCAAATCAAGCATTTATGAAAAATCTAAAAACGAACTGTTAAATACTTGAGAATACTGACTACATGATAACTTCTGATCATGTTATTGTCTATAGCAAATGAATTTGTTTCATGATGTCGGTTTATGTCATGATGAGCATCATATCATCCAGAGTTTTATGGTTTAGATTTTGTTATTAAATAATGTTCATATATCATTGATCCTTGCGATCCTGAACTAAAACAATTACATTTTCCATTTCTTTGTCCATTAACTTTACTGTTCCTAAATCCTAATAGATCTTTTTTCTGCATCTAGATAACTTGACACTTACCTGTTCAATATGTAGCCTGTCTGGACTTCTGGAGTTTATGAATTTCATAGAAAATGTTGTTCATACTCTATAGCTTGAATAGACACTTTAGAGTCTCTCTTAATAATGACCTAGCATATTTTTGCAGGTAGGAGCAATAGCACCACAAAGTTTGGAGCCATTGGTGCAGAGTATTCATGAGCTTCTTAGCAGTACAGATTGGGCCACTCGTAAGGCTGCAGCTGATGCATTAATTGCCATATCCACGAATACAAGTAACATAACACCTGAAGGGGCCGCTTCCACCTTGGATGCTCTTGAGGCTTGTAAATTTGATAAGGTACACATCAAAATAATATCCTCCAACCATTTGATGAGCATACATTTGGATTCCAATATATAACAAAGAGCGATAGAATTTTCCTTATCTACTTTATTCATTATGTTGCATCAGATTTTGAAGTGAATCTTCATATGGTGATATCCCCTTCATTTATGATGCCATGCATAATTGATTACATCGCATTCTTTTATTTAGTTATATATTGAGGGAACTGAAAGCTGTGATATAGACCATTTTCTTGGCTCCTAACTAAACTTGATTTATATGCTCTTCAGATAAAGCCCGTTAGAGAGAGTATGACAGAGGCTTTGCAGCGTTGGAAGAAACTTGCGGGTAAAGGAGATGGATCCTCAGATGAAAATAAAGCTTCATCTCATGGTAAGCTTGAGAGTCAAAGTCGGTCATACATCATTTGACTGTCATTCATTTTTTTTTTATTTTTATCTCCCTCACATGCTGCTTGGTGTCCAACCATTTAGATGGCGAGGCTTCTGAATCTAGTGACACATCTGATCACAAGGATGCAAATCTTGGTGAGAGAGAAAGTGAAAAGTCAGTCAAGGATTCATCTAGTGGATTATCTCCGACTAATTCTAATGGAGGCAAAGGAAGCAATTATGACAAGGCAGTTGGGATACTAAAGAAGAAGGCATCAGCATTGACTGAGAAAGAACTGAACCCTGAGTTCTTCCAGAAATTAGAAACAAGAGGCTCTGTAGAAGTTGTTGTCCCTCGTGGTTGTATTAATCCTAACAATTCACAAAATGAGGAAGAGTCCGAGGCAAATGATATAGATCCAACTGGTAGAACTAGAAAATGTGGGACTATGGAGAGAGGAGCCATTGGTGATAGGGGTGTTGACGCTAATCAGAGAGAGTCATCGACCATCTATCCTGACCTTACGAGAAGTCCCGGGCAATCGGAGGGATTTATGAATAACAAAGGAAATTGGTTGGCTATTCAGAGGCAACTGTTACAACTGGAGCGGCAACAGACCCATCTCATGCATATGTTGCAGGTCCCTATTTTTCACTTTCTCTATTTGGTCTGGTTTTACTGATGCAAATCTAAAATCCGCACTTCACTGATGGTTCTTTTACACTGCAGGATTTTATGGGTGGATCTCATGATAGCATGATCACCTTGGAAAATAGAGTTCGGGGCCTCGAGAGAGTTGTTGAAGACATGGCACGAGATCTGTCGCTAACATCTAGTAGGAGGGTTGGTAGCAATATGGTTGGAAATAAGTACAATGGCTTCCCGGACTATTCCAGTGGCAAGTTGGGAAGAGGGAACGAAGGGCGAATTAACTTCGGTGAGAGGTTTTCTGCATTTGATGGTATTGGTTCCAGCATGAAGGGTTGGGACTATCAGTCGTATGGTAAAAATGGGCATATGGGTTCAAGAAGAGGAGCCACAGGTGGTGGTCCAGTGGATATTAGGTCTGCTAAACTGGACAATGAAGCTGAATCTCAGCTTGGCAGCAGAAGAGGTTGGGAAAAAGGAGCAGGACCTGTTCGGTTTGGTGAGGGACCTTCTGCAAGGAGTGTCTGGCAAGCATCGAAGGATGAAGCAACCTTGGAAGCAATTCGAGGAGTAGCCGGTGAAGATAATGGAGTTCCTCGAACTGCTCGTGTTGCTATACCAGAAATGACAGCTGAAGCATTAGAAGATGATGGGGCAGCGCCCGAGCGTGACCCGGTGTGGAATTCGTGGAGCAATGCAATGGATGCATTGCATGCTGGCGATGTAGATTCTGCTTTTGCTTCAGTTTTATCTACAGGTGATGATTTCTTGCTTGTGAAACTCATGGATAAATCTGGGCCAATAATTGATCAGCTCTCAAATGAGGTAGCCAGTGAAGTCTTACATGCTGTTTCACAATTTCTCATGGAGCAGAACCTGTTCGACATGTGCTTGTACTGGGTCCAACAGGTACCATTTTGCTCTACACTAGTATTCGCTCGATTTTTATGTACCAGATTTTTCTCAAACTTGTGTATTCCAAAATGAAAACGTGAAATCATGAATTGTGCAAGATACTGGTGAGCAGTCAATGAAAATTTATCGTAATTGCATGGATACCTGATATTCACTTGCATAATTGCTTTTGAAAAAATGGTTTCCATATCTTGATCAAAAGTCCTAAGCCTGCCTGTACTTGAGAATTGATTATTTGTCGGAGCACAAGTACATGGTGCTGACATTGAATTACTACTTTTCAGGTATCGGATCTTATCATGGAGCATGGCCCTGATGTCCTGGTGCTTCCTATGGATTTGAAAAAAGAAATTTTGATGAATTTGCATGATGCTTGTTCATCTACGGAGCTCCCTGAGGACTGGAACGGATCAGCTCCAGACCATCTAATATTGCAGTTGGCTTCAGCCTGGGAAATTGATTTGCAAAACCTGGGGAAATAGCTTCTTAAACATTTCCTTTTGTTTTCGGTCTTGATAGTAGGCTTGCGAAGGAACTTTTGGCCTCGAATATATGATTCTCCTGGTTTCTGAATGTTTTAGTAGAGATTTTGCCAGAAGTTACACTTGACATGATTGTTATCCTGTACTTGACTTCACTGAAATGTTAATATAATTGTTGCCAGTGAGTGAATATCTATGCTTTACTGATCCAGCTTGATCATATTCTACTATAATACAAGTTGGTTTGATTATTTTCACAGTAGTTTGTTTTGAATGTAACCGATTAAGAAACATGAAAACAAGCTCTAGTTGTAATACTTTGTTGGCCAAGAACCAAAATACTGCTCCAAATCAGGAAGAAAACAGATTCAGCAGCAGAAAAAGAGGAGGTTGACATAAGAAAAGCTAAGTTTTCATACATAAACAGAGATACAAAGTACAAACAAAATAACAGGTAGCAACAATAAAGCTAATGTGCCAGATTAGTTACAATAAACAAAGTCAGCTGGTTAGTTACAACGATCCACACACACATGAGATATGTTCCAAAAATACAAAAATACAAAAATTGAAAAGCTAATGTGCCAGATTAGTGATATTCTTTTTTCTTTTTTTTTTTTTTTTTTTTTTTTTATATATATGTTAATCATGACGGTTTGAAGGAATCCGCGTACGTCAAAAGTTTACATCCCACCAAAATACCCAACTAGCTAACCTAGTATCATAGAAACGTCATTTACAAAATATACTAGATCCTTGCAAGTGTTAGTCGAATTATATGGGACATACGTGTCAAGAACCTTGCAAGAGATCCCAAAAGAGAAGTTCCGTGTCAAAGTGTGAAGGTCAAGCCAATGGAGCCACAGGCCATACCAAGGATCATACCAGGGGTTGTGCCAATTATCATGCCAAGGGACGACCCAGGGGCTGTGCAAAACAACGTGCCAGAGATTGTTTCCACAGACAAGGATTGTACCAGCCATCGTGCCAGAGATAGTGCCATATCTGCAGTTTGAGACTGCCGATGCACCCACAGTTAGAATCTGCGCAACCACAGTTAGAATCTAAGCGCACCCACAGTTTAAGCACACCCACAGTTAGAATCTGCATCTTTAGGCTGCAGTTTGAGACTGCCGATGCACTGAAGAACCAGATGGAGCCATTTCTGTTCAGGTCTGCATTACAGTTTGGGTATACAGTCCAAAGTTGCCATGAAGATTTGGATTGAGAATCCAGAACGGATCCACAGTCAACAAGTTGAACCTGTACAGCAGTATGAGTGTACAGTTTCTTATTACCCTCACCAATATTCTGAACAGATAAAATGCAGACTGAGAAAATATCAAAACAGATTAGTGATATTCTTGTTCTTTGGCATACAAGTGATCTTTTCAAACATATTCTTGAAATTCAGATCAGTAACCATCTCTTCAAGAACGACATCTTCTATCCCCTCATCTGTTTGATTTAGCACGGGTCTTTCATCAGCAGCAGCAGCAAACACCATCTCTGATAATCGATCTTTTTTAGCCTGTTGTTGGTATTTATCAACCTCACTTGTTCCAGAAGCCATCAGATGGTATGTGTGGACAACCTTCTTCTGACCAATCCTATAAGCCCGGCTTATGGCTTGCCTCTCAACCGATGGATTCCACACAACATCCAGAAGCACGACTCTAGAAGCCCCAACCAAACTGATCCCTTCCGAGCAGCACTTTGTCGAACCAAGCAAGACCTTTGCTTCCCCATTTGGATCGTTGAATGAAGCCATTATAGTCTGTCGTTCACTCTGTAACACCTTGCCTTTTATCATCGGAACTTGCTCGTCCCTCCAGTTAAATGCTTTGACAAGATGCTGTTGTATTAGCTCCAGAGGCTCAATATACTGGCTAAATACCAACACTTTCTCATTCCTAGCCATGCTGATGCGGACAAGCTCCATTACGAATCTCGTCTTAACGCCTTCATTTGGTTCGAGTCTAGATTCCTTCAATGCTGCCTCTTCAAACTCAAGCTTCTCCTTCTCCGATGGTTTAAATAGAGAAGGGTGCACTGAGACCAAGGCCACCTTTGCTTCCAACTGAAAGGTACTCTTCGGCTTCTCCATCTCCTTGATTATCCTCTTCTGTAGAGCTAGTGGTTTCAGGATAAGTAGAAAATCTCTTAAACCTGGGAGCTTTCTTTGGAGAAAGCTGATGTCATTATACATGTGGACATATGGCGCCATGGCAGTTTTAAGATCCTGAATAGCTTTGTCCATGTATTTCTGTTCCATCTTCTCCATCTTCTTTTTATTCGAAGAGATCATTTCAGCGAATCTTGCATCTTTTGCAAGAGAGATTGCGAAAGAAGGCCTAGCCACCTGCAAAACATTGAAGAGTTCTTTGAAGTTATTCTGGAATGGAGTTCCAGAGAGAACAACTCGCTTTTCTGTCCTCAGTTTCTGAAGAGCATTCCAGATAGATGATGTCTGGTTACGAGGAATGTGCCCTTCGTCCAGAATAACCAAACCGGGCTTTTGAAGAAAAATCTTCTTTAGTTCCGGGTCGGTCTCATTTTCCACTCCAGAATTTTTGGTTGGCCGTTTCTCTCCAATAAGCTTTGCGAACAAGTTATAGCTCATTCCTAGAATACTTTGCTCAGAGTTCCACATGTAGATCTTCATCATTCTGATTTCTTCACTGTTATGGACCTGTTTCTTGGAGAGGCGCTCGAGAAGCTTCTCGCACTTTTTGCCTGACATCTCCGGGTTGCCGAGATTATGAAATGGGAATTCAACTTCCCATTTTATGAATTCTGCTTCCCATGTAAGGAGCATAGATGATGGAGCAATGATGATTGGTCGACAATCAGGGAACATCTTCAGGTAGGTTTCGACAAACATAATTGTCAACTTTGTTTTCCCGGTCCCAGGTGCATGAGAAATGATGCATCCCCCAACATCCCTCTGAGGAGACAAACTCATTATTTCAAAGAGATCAGTGCTTCCAGCTAGGTTCTTCCAGAGAAACTCAAATCCATCTCTTTGATGTTCATACATGTCTTCTCTAACTCCAGGTTTAATATCCCACACCGATCCTTCTCCAGGATTCAAGAATACCGTACGAGAAGTTACCCCTTGTGGGAATCTGATACATTCTTCATGAGGACCCTGATTGTCAGCCGGAAATTTTCTCTTCTCTGCTCTTCGGTATGTTTTCTCAGCCTGCAAAACAGACATGTAAATTAAAACAAGAACTTCCACATTGGCTTAAAGGAAATGCAGTACTGAGTACTAACCCATGGAGGCAGTATATGTTTTGCTTCGACCTCAATATGTTGACAGACTGTGCACACTATACCCAGTGCATCATCCTCCATGAAGTGATGCTTCCCCTTGCAGAATTGCTGTTGTTGACTTGTTCCAATATCAGAAGATTCAGCAACGTCTTCTTTAACCTGTTGACGACCAGACGAGCCATCATACTAGTCTTTCTGCAGTATTAATTACGTGCACACCATAATATTTAGCAACAAAATTATCATGATTCTGCTCAATTGTGAGCTTAAACATACCTGTTGCTGGTCTAAGGAACTTGCTTCATCTAGTGTCCAAGCATAGTTCAGTTCGGCATACAAGTTTTCCAGCTCTATCTCAAAGTCAGTCTTTTCCTCTGGTTTTGGGACCTCATCCTCAAATCTGAACTTGAGAGGAAGTTTGAAAGCAGGCTCGGAGCACTCTTCCTCATCAAACACTGTAGCTTCATTCAGAAGAGAATCTAACAGGAATCTGCGTAGGGAATGTCCTTCACCTGGAGAGCCACTTTTCCTTCCCTTATCGGGGTTCTCCACTGGTTCATCTATCACCTCCTCCCCTTTTTGGTTTCCTGGATCAATTTCATTAACTTGCTTGTTCTCCTCACAAGGAGGTGATGAAGAAGAATGCATTTCATGGGCGCTTTGAAATTCCTGATGAACTTGTTCTGCCACAACATTGCCTATGCCAACAGACTTCTCATTTTTCTTCCTTGGTTCCTCATCGAGTCTCTTCCTCCTTTGTTCTTGTCCAGTCACATGCTTGCCCTGTTTCCCTCCAATTGGTCCCCGAGAGATTAATTTCACCAGACAATCTACTTTGGCCTTAGACTTGTTCTGTTCTCCCCTAGGTTCTTCGTAGACTCGTTTCACCAAGCTTTCCCTTCTGGCCACATGCTTTTCCACTTTATTTCCTCCCACTCTTCGGGTTTGGCTGCATGAACCTGATACGAAATCCAAGTCTTCTCCCCTAGGTTCTTCGTAGACTCGTTCCACCAAGCTTTCCCTTCTGGCCACATCCTTCTCCCCTTTCTTTCCTCCCTTTCTTTGGCTTTGGCTGCATGAAGCTGACCCAAAATCCAAGTCATCTGAATCATCCGACTCGCTGAAACTACAGTAGGAAGAAACGTCCTTGGATTCACTATCTGAGAAATTTGTTTCTGTGATTTTGCACTTGTTTTTATTTCGCCTAGAACGAGTCCGACTTGCTATACCCATCAATCCTTCCTGTTCATGTGCAGTACCTATAAAATTAAAAAGTTTTAGATTAACATGCAGCTGCAGTACATTCTACTGACATAAAAAAGAAATATCAGAGATAACATTAGGTCTGAACAAAGGTAACAAAATTGGAAAAGTACTAGCATATATTGGAGCAGATACACTGTCAAAGAAAGATCCAACAACCATTACAAATGTAAACCACAAAGCAACAATCAAAACAAACAGCAAATACACAACTCTTTCATTAACAAGGTAAACTTGTGACACCGCAGCTTGTCTATCTCACTGCATCTGTCTATAACCTAATGTACGCGAACCATTCCTACAAATATCTATACAACTATGTCGGATATGCAAGTTATTTTCATTCCATAAGTGTCTTATGGTTTGTGTAAGCCATTCCATGTCCTTTTCGAATTTTTAAGAAGAGACATTCAAAGTACAGGGAGCATATAGAATCACCAAACCTCAGAACACACATTTTCCTCTAAATTACATGCTTATATGCTAAACAAGAGGAATGGTACTCATAAATCCATGAATTTACGTACTCACAGTAATGAAAATAGATATGTCAACAAGTGCGAAAAATCAAATTGAGAATGCTAGTTCTAAACTCACTTTCTTCTTCTGTAGAATCAGTGGAAAATGCATCTGTTTCCTCTTCTTCTTCTGAGGAAACACGACTCCTTTTTCTGTGCCTCATGATTTGATCGTTGAACTCCGACTCACTAACCTCTACGACCTCATCATCAGTTTCACTCATCCCTCCTAAAACACAAGAAAGTAATCAGTGTTACTTAAAGCAACTCAAGTTTAACAGAACAATTCTACCAAAACTCCCAAATCTTAAACTAGCCAAACAGATTTACACTATTATATATACCTGGTGTATTTCTGCCAACTCGAATATAATCATCGGTATCCTCCTGTCTACTACTACTGCTGCTGTTACTACCACCACTATCGCTCGTGGTATAAGTCCGGTCATCATCATCGTCCGAATACCATGTGACCGGTCGAGACGATGTTGCTCCGTTCGCATTCTTAGAAAAAACCATTTTCTCTCCAAAACCTTCACTACTGTTTTGTTTTAAGTTAGAAGGTAGATGTATTTTTTTCTCTCCAAACTCTCACTACTTTGTTTTGAGGGAAGTTGATGTGAAATAATTCAAAGGAACCAACGCTACAAGAAGGGTGCAGTCTTTATGAATGCTCATTTAGCAATAAAAGTTTTGTCACTTTTCCAAAAATGTAGAAGCAGGAAAAACAGAGGATGATCTGTTTTAAAAGCATGCTACCAGGTCAGGTAATAAATTGCAAGAAACAACAGATTATATGCTGCAAATTGAGTAGTACTTGTTGCTTTTGATTTATGAGGTGGAATTCATTACCTTGCATGAAAATGGCTACTATGTCTCTTTCAGGTGTGAGATTATGGAAGTTATTGGCTATATCAAATGAGTCACACTTTTTCTATAAACTTTTGTTGCTATCTGTGTGATAATAAGTGTATATTGTCACTGAGTACTGCAAGATGCAGTGAAGACTCAAGACTTAAATATAAATATGATTTTTGTAGCTACATTTTATTTCTTTTGGTAATGAAGTGACCTTAATTTTCAGTTGCCACTGTTCATGAGCCATGACCATACTGCAGAAACTTGCAGGAGAAGCTTAATGAGTTTACTGATGTAGTGATTATGATGGATTTTTTTATGATGTAGAGAGATTATATCTCTCTGTTAGCCATGACCACACATTTTTCCATTTGTTTGGCATATAACTTGAGTGTTATTATCCCAACTGAAATTAAACTTTTTATAAAAAAACACTCAAATTCAATTAACACAGTGCTACACAAATTCTATATAAAAAAATTCCAATTTCATATGATAAATTAACGTAGTTGGACTCTAATCGATCAATTAATTGTGGATATTTGAGTTGTCATGATTATTCGTATTAATCTAAAGATTATACAAACTGGAAAATTTATTTCGAGCGCATGTATGATGTATAGACCTTAAACCTAAATATGTTTAGAGAGTAATTGATTTTACGGTAGTTATAAGTTCAAATCAAACACTCTTGAACTTTATTTTGGTAGGTGTATAGAATCTGATGAATGAATAATGCGCGTAGTCACTTTATTTACCTAATATGGTGAAGCAGGATAATTATGCAAAAAGAGACTAAATTTGAAAATGAGCTATATGTATCATATTGCGTGTAGTTTTAGTCCTTTGATTCTAAAACTATCATACAACTAATTAAACTTATGTACTAGTAACACAGTAGCTAGATATACTAGTAATTGTGGACTTGTAGTTAATGGAGTATTAACGTGAGGTTGCATTGTAATACTTTATTCTAAATTTTAAAGTTAGGTAGGGATTGATTGACATGACATTTAAATGGTCATTTTGATGGAATTATAGTGAAATTATATTTGAAATGAAATTAAAATGAGATATTTTAAATGTATTTTAGGTCAAATCACTATTTATCGAGTTAAATCGAACGATTTAAATGCTATGACAATCAGCCCCGTACCCATTGTCTTTTCCATTTATCTTATAGATATATAAGTATTTTTGCCCTTTTGCAAAGATCGTGATTTGACAGCCGTAGGCTGACTGAGTGGGCTAGGTGTATTTCAAGTCCACTGGAGATCCGCCGTTGCCTCGATTCAATTGTGATTTAAATAAACTATTAATACTAACTAATTATTTATTAAAACAGAAGTAAATTACAATTTAATTTTCACTTGATTCTCAGCATATAAAACCCTATACAATTTCAATTATATACTAAAAATGGTTTCAGTAACGTAAGGTTTGATGGATGTGTATCCCTGACCAACACGCATAAAAGTGCGGATGCCGGTAAAACAGACACTACTGAATTGTACTTTGTGGAATTAATTGTGAATTGAAGTATTGTGCACATTGATCTTTAAGATGTTTGTTGAGTATCTTTCGGTGATGGGCTATGGACTTAGAGTTATTTGGTTGTACTTGATGTAAACATTTTGGGGTAGTGGTTTAGAACTTGTTTCATTGGTTAGGACGATTTGTCTCATTTTTCCTTTGCAATTGATCGTTGGGAGCATTTCTTGTGCTCTGACTATTATTAATAAAATTTTGGCCGTTAAAAAAGAAAAACTCAATTACAATTTAGTTACTATTCACCAATTCACCTCAACTCTAACAGATTTAATCACAATTCTAAACTAAACAATCACTAAACAATTATGATGTGCACCAATGATGATCATCAAGAAGTAGAACTAGGGGTGTAAATGAACCGAACGTTCGTGAAAAGTTTGTGAAAAAAATCGGTCAACGCTCGGTTCGTGTTCGAGTTTGACCGAACCGAATAGTTCGCGAACATGTTCGTGTAGCTAACGAACCGAACACGAACATATTTATTATTGCTCGGTAGTTCACGAACGGTTCGCGAACAAATTAAATATTTAATAGAATTACAATATATATTAATATTATATAACCAATTAGTAATTATATTTATATAATTAATATATCCAATACATAATAGGTGGAGTACAATATTTATGAAATAATATTATAAATTTTTTAGTTTATTATTATTTTATGACAATTAATGTGAAGTTTTTGTATTTTTATTATATTATAATTAATTTTATGTCTTTGACGAACCAAACAATCGAACGTTAATGAACGAACACGAACTTGTTAAAATATTATCAAATCGAACACGATTAAAAACTTAAGATGTTCATCAAACACGAACACGAACCGAACGAACGACTTATCGAACGAACGAATCTTCGCTAAGCTAATTGTTCGGTTTGTTCGGTTCGAAATACACCTCTAATTAGAACAATGTAAATTAACGATTTTGTTAAATCAAAATTTACCAAATACTATAATAAGTTGATAATAATATGTTAAAGTCGAGTATGTTGAAATATTAGACATAAAAGTTTAGTAGTCTATGATAAATGACTGGAATTATGTGTTGATACAACTTGGCAAAAGTATTAGAAAATGGAAGATTTTCTTAAAAGATAAAAGAAATATGATTTTTGGAGGTTTTTTTTAATTTTAATAGTCTGACTGGTCGAGTTTCTTAAAAAACTGCCGAAACTCACATTTTTATTATGATTTTAATGGATTTTGTTATGATTTTAAATTGTTAGTATTGAAAGTTACAGTTATAGTTTTAACATATCCAGTTAATTTTTAAGAGATGATGTGATTGTTGCGCCGTTATTATATATTTCAATTAGAGTTTTATACCACTTTTGTAATTTAATTTGGTGTAATGGTTTAAGGAGTTATATGATAGTTTTAAGATGGCTTATTATAATTTTAAATTATACTCTAATATTCTTATACATGTCTAAAAATTCATGTATGCCACTAAAACACCAATAAACAAGCTTAAATGAGTTACTTGCAATTCAATTTTTACACTATTAAAACATTCATACATCCAAATTTATAAAAATCTATTCTCATATGAAAAAGATTACAATAAACATTTATTTGGTGTTTTTTGATGCAAATACAAGAATTAGTGAGCTTTGACTTCCTGCTTTTTGTTCTTCAATATTCCTGTGAGATCGTTGAGAGACTTACCATCAAACTCGATGTTATCATCAATATTTGTTTAAAACATTCACTATCTGGATTAAAAATGTAACGAATCTTATTAAAAACTATCACAATTCATGCTTAAAACAATAATAGAGTAGAATCACGAAACAAAAGATAGGAGACAGTAAAATTGATGCTTAAAACAATAACATTACGTCTTACAACTATACCAATGTTTCTTAAATCTATAACAGAGAGTGTCAGAGCGTACATGAAACATGAGTTAAAAATAATAACTTTAATAGTTAAGACTATAATAATTTTTCTTAAAACATTAATAACGACTATTATAACTACAACAATGTAGGAACTTGCAACACAAGCTAAAAACAATAATATTGAAGTTTTAAACCATAACAATGAATCTTAAATATATAACAATGACTTTTAAATAACAATACAGGAGGAATATGCGATACAACCTAAAAATAGTATCATTAGTGCTAAAATTAATAACACTGCCTCATCAAACTATAACAATGTATTGCAAAAAATTAAGTCTTAACTATTTTATTATGGGCTTAAAATACTAATATTACTTCTTAAAATTATATTTACAGATTTTAAAAATATAATGGATTCACTAAAACAATAATAGATAGAAATATTCATTACAAACTAAAAACATTATAACGATGCTTGAAACCATAACACCAACTTTTAAAACCACAAGAATGCCACTTAAATCCTTAACAAAACACCAAATTACATGATTACGAAATGATTCGATTTTTCTATATGAATTTTAGATCTGGAAACAACAGGTCGTAAAATCATAAAAATGAAAAATAAAAAGTATTATATCACTTCTAGTTGATTTGAACGAGAAAAAGAAAACGAAATGAATCTGTACAACGACGAGTCTTAAAACAATAACAACAATTCTTAAAAATATATCAGTGCTTCTTAAAACCATAGCGAAACACCATATAACATTTGCGCGAAATAATTCAAATTTTCAAATGTATGAATTTCAGATGTAGTTTCAGATCTGGAAAACCAGATCGCAAAATTATCGAAAAACGAAAAATAAGAGGTCGATTTTCACTTCTGAATGAGATACAAACCAAAAAAGCAACATGAATTAATATAACAAATGATAAAATAATAAAAACTACAAAACTATTGATCGATTCACTTGAATTTTGATGGATTCGAGTAAATCCGGTAAAATTGCTTCGACATCCGGCGAGATCGTTGAAATTCGATGGAGATGATTCTCCCAAACATCATCGGATGATAAGGCATCGCCACGAATGTTGCCGGTGGATATGTGAATGGAAAGTTGGGGAGGGAGAGAGAAGAAGAGAAGAAGTATATGTTTATTTCTCTAAAAAAAATTTAGAGAGAGAAAGATAGTTGAATGTTATGGTTTTTGTGTGAGATTGTTGTTATTTTGGGGGTGTTTATACAAAAGTCACTAACCGATTCATTATTATAAAATTGAATTTTTCTATAGATTAGAAAAATATCTCCTTTTACTATACTTACTCTACAAGTTGATGTATAATCTTGTTTAGAATAATCCGTGAAAGATCCAAAGGCCAAAACTTAACCGGTTCAATGAAGATTGATTGATTTCTCAAAGGTAATATAAGAAGTGGTGAAAGATTGAATTTACTACTTAATTTGGATAGTTATATGTAGGCTCGGGAAAGTAAAATCGAATGTTTATTAATTTTTGTGGGATGTTTGAGATGATTTAGAGGCTGATTGACATGCGACTTAAATGTCCCGATTTAAATGCCTGAATAGTGATCGGAATTGTAGTGGGATTGTTAAACTTGTGTTTGGTATAAAATTGTAATTGGATAGGGTATTATAAGTTTGTTATATAGATAGAGAAAAATGTTGCTACTGTAGAGCCATTTCAATCTTCGGCATTTAAATGCCATAACAAACACAAAATCCCCAAGTAGCATCCAAATGGGCATTTGGATGGTACTTCAATCAGCCCCTTATTCATTGTTAAGTTTGATTTTATCGTTCCTGCTTCCTAGTAGATATTCGTAATTTTGACTATTGGTAGGGTTGAGTTGGGTTATTTTAGAGTTAATTTTTAAATTGTGATAATTTTATAAATCATGAAATTTAAGTCCCATATATCTCTTTTTTAGATTGATCACTTAGGAGACCTTTTAAGGTTTACGCTGTAGATTTTAAAGTGTTAAGATTTTATATTCATATTTTAAACTGAGAAATGTAAGTTCGTCAGGGATATCTGTAATAAAAAGAATAAAGAGAAATTAAAATAGTTCATATTTGGAAGTATATATTATACGTGGTTTACTAAAATCATCGATTATTTAAATGTATATAAAATGTTCACATATAATTATTATTGATATTGTTTAAAATATTATTATTATATTTAAAAATTCGTTAGTACATTTTTGTTAGGAATATATTTTAAAGTTTTTGATCAATCACCATGTAACTTATCTTTAATACAGAAATGTGACTAGTACTTTCGATTCATTTGAACATTGTAAAGATGAAATCACTTAGTATGTTAGTCTAGTTAAACTTGTATATGACTGTTTAGGTCTTTGAATGTAATTTTTATGTTTCGAAGAAGGCCATGAAGAAGGATCCAAGCAATGGAGTTTAATCGAAGATTTGAAGATTGAAGATTGTGCGAGTTTAATGAAGACATAAAGGATTAGTCTCCTCAGAAAGACTATGTTCAAAAAGCAGTTTAATGGTGCATTTGGCATGTTACACCTCTCTGAAGATATGTCATTATTGAATCAAGGAGCATGCTAGCTTTCAGAAATGCACATGTATCCATTGAGACTATATGACAAATAAATAGTATAGTGTATTAATTACACCGACTTAAAAGTCGTTCCTCTCTGAAAAACGAGATAGTGACGTATGAGTACTTATTTCGAGATATCAATGGATTGAATTCTGAGAAGCTAACAATACTATTTGAACGACTCTCAAATTCATCTATAAATATCAACACTTAGAAGCTGAGAAACACACACATATTCGAAATGCATTCATACTTTCATATCAAACAAGTATTCTCTTAAGCATTCATACTACAATTCTCCAAGCTTACAGTTACAACCATACAACTCGAAGAATTACTAGTAGTTCTAAGTGTCCTGAACCTTATCAAGAGTTTGCTTATCTGTGAAAGAGTTGAACACTCAGATACCTTTTCTGAAGTTCATTCTCCAGAGCAATCATCAACACTTTGGTCAGAAAGGAGAATCCTTCCATATACTGAACAAGTATATTAAGTTGTGATTTCATCTCCAGCTCTCTGGATAAATAGCTGAAAAGTTATTTAAAGAGAAGCCTGATAATCAATCATATAACCAACACTATCAAAGCATGGAGTACAAGAAGTACTTGGTTTGGGAAATCAAAGAAAAGCTCCAAGGTTATCTTGAGTACATGAAGTACTTGGCTTTAAAACTTGGGAATAACTCAGAGGGAACATTTGGTTGGGAAAAATTTATTTGTAAGGATCTTAGAATATGATACATTGTAAGGAGAACTCAATTATTTGTTCTAGTGGATTCTAGGTCTCAGAAAGACCGAAGTGGACTAGCTGGAGTATTATGCCACCTCCAGAAACCACTATAAGTTGATGTGTTATTTATTTACTGCATTTACATTCTAGCAACACACACACCCCCACACACACACACATACAATTACTGCAAATCACATTAACGTTTATTTATCGCTTAAAGTCTTCCGCTCTCTGAATCTAAGTATCAGAAACCCCCAAGGTTTCTGAGAATATCGACGAAACTGCTGGGGGGATTTCTGTCATTTGAAATTATTTGAGGGTCATCGTTAACCATTGAAACCCCTAGAGGTATTTTTACCATTTTAAAAATGCAGAATTGAGGTGCTGATTTTTAAAAAAGAAAACTAAATACTAAACTAAATAATTTAATTTTTTTTAAATTATGAAAATTAATTAACTTTAAATAATACATTTTTTTATTTTTTATTTTAAATAATGATGTCATTAAGTATGTTAATGACGTCATCTGACGGATTGGTGGGACGTCGACTGTCGTTGGCTGATGTTGATAAAACCGGACAGGTCAACGGACAGGGGCCTAGGAGTATCCGTAAATTTAAAAAAAGGAGAAATTTTTTTTAGAGGTGTTAAGGGGTCTTAATGTAAATAATCCTTTTTTTTAATGGTTCATCGGTATCAGGGCGAACACACTTGTTCCACCAAGCTTTCCCCTTGGGCCACATCCTTCTCCCCTTTCTTACCTCCCTTTCTTTGGCTTTGGCTGCATGAAGCTGACCCAAAATCCAAGTCATCTGAATCATCCGACTCGCTGAAACTACAGTAGGAAGAAACGTCCTTGGAATCACTATCTGAGAAATTTGTTTTGGTGATTTTGCACTTGTTTTTATTTCGCCTAGAACGAGTCCAACTTGCTATACCCATCAACCCTTGATGTTTATATGCAGTACCTATAAAATTAAATAAGTCCTAAGGGGCTGATTGACCAGGCATTTAAATGTCCCCATTTAGTTCGATAAACATTAATTTGGCCTAAAATATACTTTAAATATTTTCATTTCAATTCTATTCCAAATACAATTTCATCAAAATCTCCATTCAAATACCATGCCAATCAGCCCTTTAAATTAACATGCACCTGTAGTACATTTTAATAATCTAATGGCATAAAGAAGATTATCAGAGATAACATTAGGTCTGAACAAAGCTAACAAAATTGGAAAGTACTACTAGCATATATTAGAGCAGATACACTGTCAAAGAAATCTCCCACAACCATTAACAAATGTAAAACCACAGAGCAACCATCAAAATTAGAGGTGTAAATGAACTAAATATTCGTCAAATATTCATAAAAAAAATCGATTAATGTTTGGTTCGTGTTCAAGTTTGATCGAATCGATCAGTTCGCGAACATATTTGTTTAGATAACGAACTGAACACGAATATATTTATTACTGTTCGGTAGTTCGTGAACAAAATAAATATTTTATAAAATTATATTATATATTAATATTATATAATCAATAGTAAATATTCAATACATAATAGGTGGAGTAAAATATTTATGAAATGATATTATAAATTTTGTAGTTTATATAATTATTTTATGACATTTTAATAAGAAGTTTTTGTATTTTTATTGTATTAAAATTAATTTTATTTTTTTAATGAACCGAACAACGAATGTTAATGAACGAACACGAACTTGTTAAAATATTATCGAACCGAACACGAACAAAAAGTTAAGATGTTCGTCAAACACGAACACGAACCGAATAAACGACTTATCGAACGAACGAACGTTCGTTAAAGCTAATTGTTCGATTCGTTCGGTGCGAAATACACCCCCAATCAAAACAAACAGCAAATACAAAACTCTTTCATTAACATGATAAAATTGTAACACCGCAGTTGTCTATCTCACTGCATGTGCCTGTAACTTAACGTACGTGAACGTTCCTACATTCCTACGTATATCTATATAAGTATGTCGAATATGCCAGTTATTTTCAATCCATAACTGGCTTATAGTTTGTGCAAGCCATTCCATGTCCTTTTTCAATTTTTTGAAGAGAAATTCAAAGGACAGAGAGCATATAGAATCACCCAACCTCAGACCACACATTGTCCTCTAGATTACATACTTATGTGCTAAAAAAGAGAAATGGTACTCATAAATTCATGAATTTCTCACAGTAAACAAAATAAGATAGGTAAGCAAGCGTGAAAAATCAAATTGAGAATGCTAGTTCTAAACTCACTTTCTTCTTCTGTAGAATCAGTGGAAAATGCATCTGTTTCCTCTTCTTCTTCTTCTAAGGAAACACGGCTCTTATTTCTGTGCCTCATGATTTGCTCGTTGAACTCCGACTCACTAACCGCCACGACCTCATCATCAGTTTCACTCATCCCTCCTAAAACACAGGATAGTAATCAGTGAAGCAACTCAAGTTTAACAGAACAATTCTACTAGAACTCCCAAATGTTAAATCACCTATCAACCGAACTTCATTTCTAAAGAAATCAAGAAAAAAAATAACCGAACTTGAAAACTTTCTACTCTTGTTTTGCTAGCTATTAAACTAAAACAAAAAAAAATTAACCAAATTTACGCGATTATATATACTAGGTGTATTTCTGCTAACGGTTCGAATATCATCATCGGAATCCTCCCATCTACTACTACTGCTACTGTTGTTACTACCACCAATATCGCTCATGGTGTACGTCGGGTCATCATCATCGTCCGAATCAGATGGTAGATACCATGTAACCGGTCGAGATGATGATGCTCCGTTTGCATTCTTAGAAAAAACCATTTTCTCTCCAAAACTTTTACTACTGTTTTGTTTTAAGTTAGATTAGAATGTAGATGTATAAACTCACTACTTTGTTCTCTCCAAAACTCCCACTACTTTGTTTAATTTAGACTGTAGCAATTCTAATTAAGCCATTGAAGGAAGAAGAATGCTTGTTTAGCAATAAAAGTTTTGTCACTTTACTAAAAAAGGGGTGTTTGGACGGGGATTTGAAAATCCCCATTTGGCTCGATAAACAGTGATTTGGCCTAAAATACACTTAAAATATTCCACTCAAATGTCCATTCAAACACAATTTTCACCAAAATCCATCCAAATACCCACTCAAATGTCCATTCAAACAGCCACGTAGAAGCAGGATGATCTGTCTTAAAAGCAAGCTACCAGGTCAGGTAATAAATTGCAAGAAACAACAGATTATATGCTGCAAATTGAGTAGTACTTGTTGCTTTTGATATATGAGGTCGAATTCATTACCTTGCATGAAAATGGCTACTGGAAATTGCTCATCAATATCACTTTCACACTTGTTTTAAAACTTCTTTTGCTATCTGTTACTCCCCCAGTACTTTTAATTTGAACTTACTAATTTAATAAATTTGAAAGTTTTCGTCCAACTAATTAATTCTTGATATTTCTCTTTTTTAATTTGTTCAATCTCTCTTACTTCATCACTCAATTATAATGTTAACAATATAATACCTCTTATAAATTAATTTTTTTATTATAATTTTTTTAATATAAGAGAAAGTTGAAGTTTAATAAACTTTTATTGGATTGGATGGAGTTCACTAAAGCCCTTTTTCCCATACTGCTAGAGCGGTCATTTTCCCATCCAATTGAATATTTTATACACAAAAAATTTAATTTCAATTGAAAAAGATCACTCAAATTATATTTCAATTTGTCCACAAGTATTTTAAGATGAAGTGAAAGACTGAAGAGTAATAATAGATAAATATGATTTTTGTATTAATTTTCTTTCAGTAATTATTGTGAAGTGACCTCCCTAATTTCATTTGTCACTGTTCATGAACCATGACCATACTGAACAAACTTGCATGAGAAGCTTGATGAGTTTACTGTTGTTGATCACTTTATTAGAATGGTTACTCAAAATTTGAATTGAGTTACCTTAAATCAATTTAAGTTTCCATAGTGTCTAACCTCCGAATATATGAAAATATTTCGTTAACAATTAAAATCAAAGTTAAATTAGATATATACATAATTTCGAATTTAATTCTATAAAAATTATTATATTTAAAAATGTAATAAGGAGAAGTCTATAACCCTAGCTACATGATTGTCATTTTCAACTTAAATGACATATCACCGTACAAGTGGAATTGGTGAAGGTTTCATGATTACCTTGTCCGATCGTATTTGTAAATTGTTTTCCGATCGTATCTGTAAATTGTTTACATGTAATATGAACTAATAATTAATAAATCTAAAATTACCAGAACAAAATAGAAGGAACAAAAGCTGAAGATAAATAATTGATAGGGGAGACATCGAAAGCTGGAACTGATTGAAAATTAATTTGAATTGGTTATCTATTATTGAAAAAATTTCTAGATATTATTAAGGGGGTCTGATTGGTATATAATTTAAATGGGTATTTGGATGTATTTTGGTGAAATTGTGTTTGGAAAGAATTAAAATGGGGTATTTGAAGTGTATTTTAGGCCAAATTACTATTTATCGAGTCAAATGAATCAATTTAAATGCTATGTAAATCAGCTCTGTGTATAAGAAGAAAATTGACTTTTTTTATTTAAATTGATTTTCAAACTGACAAAACCTTAAAGTGCAGCACCAGCAAATATAGCCTCTACGTCAGCATCTAGTGCCAAGAATTGCAATTAAAAGAAATTCTAATTACTAGTACATCATACATAAGTACATTGGGGTTCATACATTCAATAACCTATTTATCTCCACGCGAGCGCACCTGACTACTTGACTATAGGGGTGCAAACGAGCTGAGATTTATAAAAGTTCGACTCTTTAAAACCTTTTATTTAGAATTTCATAACCTGAACTTGAGTTTGAGGTTGAAAGAAAATGTCTTTATTCGAGCTCGGCTCGTAAACTTTAATTTTTTCATATTAATTTTTAGAAACTCCAAAACTTGAATTTAGTTTGGATTGCAAGCTTGAAGATTCACAAAGTTCAAATTTACCACAAATCAAATGTTTGAAATCTTTCAAAATTAATAACAAACATTAAAAAATAAACAATATGTACGTTACATACATTTTTTTTTAAAAATTAAACAATTCGTTGAGCTTCTTAATATTCAAGGCTTTGAGTTCGACCTCGAATGAGTCGAGCTTTTATCGACTTGAATATGTAATCCAGTTTGTTTTGGAGAATCGAGAGTATATTTACTACTGAAAATCGACGGATGCCATTTCAAGTTTTTCCGTCATGCCTAAAATGACTGAAAATGGCTGTCTTCAAATTTCCAAAAACAACAGTGCACTTTTAAAGCCTTAGAATTGGAAACTGCTAACTAAGCTTCAATTCCAACAGATAACAGTTAAAATACCACAGTTTAGCTACTTCTATATCTCTGTTCATTACTTTTCATTGCAACTAGTTCTTTCTCGATCGCTGCAACACGAACTTTGATTGCTGAGACGCGCCTTTCAATGTCCGTTACAGAAGAGGTCCTGCTACTTTCTTGACTACGTCTCAATGCTGCAATTTCTCCCTCGGCTCTTAAAACTTGAGATTCAATATCCGATACTGCTGCATTGACATTTGACGAGCCATTCTCTTTTCCCATTGCTCTTTTACTCAATAACACTTGTCGATACGCTCCACCTGTGATTGATTTTATCAGTTGTCCCTTCACCTGTTCGGCATCTGAAGTTGATCGTACAGTTTGGTTTGTCACAGTTTGCATATTTCCAGCCAACCCAACATCTGCAAGCAACTTCGTCTTATGTTCACGAGACACATTTCTAGCTCTGCGGCCTATCTTGTTCCTTACTCGCAAGGGGTTCCCAAAAATATTGTTGCCTATCTTCTTTTTTACTGTAAACTTGGATAAGATACCCGCAGTAACATCAGTTCTACTATTCTTCATCAAACCGAGTTCTTTTGCAGTCTCAGCACACTTACTTGCCACTGCACTTGATCTTACTGCCGATACATCATGATCTAGGGGCTGTGTTTCAGACGAAAGAGAAAGTGGACTTGTAGCAAGCAAAACGTGGTTATGACCAGTTGAACTCTTCTCTTTCTCGAGCATTTCACTACAGGCATTCAAGGCTACTGATGAAGAGTGGCTACTACTACATACATGCTCAAAACCAGGTGGTACTTCAGGATAAATATCCTTCCTCTTTCTTGAACTTTTAAGCACAAAATCCATAGGGACATTAGAATCAGCACTGGCAAACTGAACTCGCCGTCGCCTACAACTTCTCTGACCTTTCACCAAACCAGGAAATGGAATAACCAGGCATGCCACTGTCTTCCTCCACCACTCCAAATACCGGCTGCTCACACATGATCCATAATCCCTACGCGGAATATACAGAATCTCATCAGCACCAAACGGCTTGCTAAAATCGCACCACGCCATTTCAGGACTCATATGTTCTCTCCCAATCCAACCTGGAAGATCCTGATCAAATCCAAACTGCATTGCCACACGATGTGGATTATAAGGCTCAACACAATCCACCCCAACAATGTGAGACGGCCTTAAACACCTGGCAAAATTCTCCAACTCCACACTCAAACCATCACCACAACTGATCCACATGTCCTTCTCGACATAAAATTCCGGAAAAGCCCAATTATCGACTGCCTCAGCGTACGGCCGCCACAAGAATGCCTCAACATTAATAGCACCTCGCACATTCTCAACCTGATCATGCAATTTACCCTTCTTACCAGCACGCCAACGCGCCATTCGAGCATCACCTAACCCAATCAATCTCGGCTGACGCCTCAATGACAAAAACCTCTCCCACACCCAAACCTGAACGAAGCAAAACGGAGAAAACAGGCTCATAAACAACCAGTAATCTCCACTAAACTCACCGGCAACAAGCATTGCCTGTTTCAGCAATCCCAAGTCCCTGTACAAACCAGCTAAAACAGCAGGAGCAAGCGCCAATCGCTTCCCACTAGCTAAATGAATCGCACTTGAAAAAACACGACGACTAACTCTACAACGAAGCTCACCTGGAAACACAGACCTACTCAACCACAAACAAATAAACGCCTCATGTTCAACCTCACTCCCCATAAACTGATCCAACCACTGCCTATGCCCAATATTCTCCGATCTCTCAAAAACCTCCATGATTCTCCTCTGTTTCTCACTCTCCAGAGGCACAAACGCAGAATCACCCGAAACAGAGAATCCACCCAAAACGAGCAGATCTTCGAGAGTGATCGTCGCTTCACCCCATGGAAAAACGAACGTGTTCGTATCAGCACACCACCTCTCAGCAATACCGAGCACCAATTCATCGTTTCTTGCGAACCTGTAGACGGATAACATGACGGATTGGTAAATTCCGGCTTGTTTCCAGCGAGAGCTGTATTTGGAATGCATGTTGTAAAGCCACACGGTCCAGTTTTTGAGAGGAGGGAACCAACCGTTGTAAGTGACCTTCATTGGCCACTGAGGCTTTGGGGACAGTGTGGGAAGCTCGAATCGAGGGCCGGTGATGGAGGAGACCGTGGGTTTGAGGAAATGTGCTTTCCTGGGAGTTTGTGTGCCGCCTGTGAGGGGTACCATGAGCTCTTCGTCTCTGTGGTCGATCATGGTGCTGTGAAATGGTTTCGCCATTGTTGGTGTTGGTGGATAGTGAGAGAATGAAAGGGGAAATGGGAAACAGAGAGAGAGAAGATGGAAGCGGTGGTATACACTTGCTGAGAAAGGTAGAGATGTACAGTACAGTAGTGTAGCAACACACACGAAAGATGATGTGAATGAATGCCTGTACTTTTATGTTACGTTTTGTTTCAGAGACACTGCATTTTTGGGTTTTACTCACAGGAAAAAGTGTTTGGATAAACTTTTGGCCAAAAATCAACTTTTTTTGATTAAAATTTTGAACACCACATCTCATAAAAATGGTGTCGAGATGGTCAATGCTATTAAGAGAATTTTAAAGAAATAATTCCAATTATAATACTATCTGTTACGAGTTCATCTACCTATAATGTAGGACATAAATTTTAAGAAAAATTATATAAAATAGAAAAAATTATAATAAAGTAGGAAAATTTTTAATAAAGTATGAAAACAATAAGTAAAGTAGCAGAGATAGTGTATAAAGTAGGACTGCACAACGGATGGATACGGATCAATCCGCATCCGTTTGATCGGATATCCGGTCAAACGGATGGAAAAATAGTCCATCCGTTATCCAATCCATTCCGAGCGGATTGGATACGGATAAATCCGCCGGATAACGGATAAATTCAGCG
>JAYMSP010001194.1:0-35015 GCA_036897095.1 Plantago elongata
CGAAAATGGTGTACTCAAGATACCCCGGCTTCTGATCCACAACGGAACCAAATCCCTGTTCTTAAACCTGATTGCATATGAACAATGTCACCTGGATTGCAAGAATGAGATAACATCTTATATTATCTTCATGGACAATTTGATCGACAACCCGGAAGACGTGACTTACTTGTATTCTCGCGGGATCATTGAGCACTGGCTGGGAAGTGACGCAGAGGTTGCTGAGTTATTTAACAGAATGTGTCAAGAAGTCGTCTTCGACAGGAATGGCAGCTATCTATCTTCTGTGTCAAAAACAGTGAACAAGTATCATAGTCAGAAGTGGAATGGTTGGAGAGCTAGCTTGAAGCACAAATATTTCAACGGTCCTTGGTCAACTATCTCTTTCTTTGCTGCTTTGTTACTGTTATGGTTAACTGCACTTCAGACTTTCTACACTCTGTATGCTTATTATATGTCTGCAACCTAATTAATTGAGATCGATCCCAAATGCAGGGTTTTGTACATATCTTAATTCAAGATTTCGGTTTCATGATTTTTGTTAGCTTCGATTTGTAATACATATGTACTGTATGCCCTGAATGTTAGCCATATCATCAATTTCTTTACTTCAAGTAACTTCAGTAGCATGCATTAATCTCAATAAAAATTGTCTAGTTTGAAGTTGGTTAATTTCTCACTATTTCTTGTTTCTTGAATCTTGGCCTTCTAACGAAATTGACAAACACAAGCAATGCATATTAGCATGCATGCCTACCAGTGTTAAGAAACAAAAGCAATAACAAAGCTTGTTCACTAATCAAAATAAGCCTTTTTGGTATATATGTGAAGGCTTTGTTACATGATTTCATCATTCAATTGCATGATATGGTAACTGACACCGGGGTGGAGCCTGAATTCTAAGTGGGAGCGAACGTCCCACTATATGCCACCACATAACTCCGCCCCCGCTCACACCTACCCATATAATTGCACTCCCTTCCTAGCCAGCCAGCCAGTGCTTCTATTTCAACTTTGGTTACTTGCATTTTTCAATTCTGAAACGGTAAAATGCATGAAATTTTGGTTTGTCGGACTTAGAAAAGGCATGAATGATAATATACGTCGTTAAAGTATAGACACATTGGCCTGCAAACATTACTAGTTGGCCATATGACCCATTAGTGTTCAATGCTACAGTACTTGGTGATGAGTGATGACCTTTAAAGCAAATGGACAAAATCAAATTTGTTATTCAACTTGTGGACCCCGTTCATACCACAATTAGTGGAAAAAACAGTGTTGATTTTGAAAGTAAACCTACAGTCATCAGTTTGTTTCATCAATTCACTGGGTATCGTTTAGATAGCTAGCTGCCTACGATTAAAAAATAGATTCAATTGTTTATCAAAAGGAGCTAATTGTAATCAATTCCATACAAATAATTACAACCTCAACAGGCCAGTAAAAAAAATTATTTACTTGTTATTCATCGATTTGGAGCACAGAGTTTAATTGAACAACAGACGCAACAAGAACTAAGGGCTGTACGTTGTCCAGTCCTGTTTATAAAATATCACTAGAAGATCGTTTTATTAGGGATTCAGCTTGTACATTTCAACAAAAGTAGTACAGAAGCAGTTTGTTTGCTATTTCTGTAAACAGAGCTAACTCATATGCCTCAATGGAGTACTATTTTAATTTTTAACTTTGCTTGCTTGTATGTTTCAGTTTTGAACCGAGTAAAAAGATGTTCTGATTGGCCTTAACCAAAACACTTGTTGGTCGTCTTGCTCTCATATCATTCATTTCTTATGTCACATTGCTTTGTCATTTGTGGTGAACTTTGGACATGTTCGATAATTTATCTTACCTTTATGTTTACACCACCGAGGATGATTTGCCAATAGTTTCATCAATCTTGGCAAAACTAGAATCAAATTGTTTTATACAACCTCCAACCAATACAACAAACTATCAGATTTATTCATTATCGTTGGTTTGAACTTTGAAGGATAGTTGTGAGTCGAATTGCACAACAGAAGCCACGATCGAATCTGAAATTGGAAAGTCAGATCAGATGGGCTAAGGGATTGCAGTTGTATATTGTGTGTAGTCCCAATTGTACTGTATAAGTAGAAACTTTATTAGGGATTTAACTTGTACACAAGTAGTACAGTTGGAGCCTTGGAGCTCTATACAAACAGAGCTAGAACTCAACTGTAAATCCAAATCTGACTTCCGTTTCCGTTCCATCTCTGTCTATCAATTTCAGTGAAATCTGCTTCTTCTCTCGAACAAGTTTAAGAAAAGACAGCAAGATTTGTTCGAAAAAATGATTATCAAAGACTAAGCTCAAGACTTCTCAAGAATAGAACACTACTTGCAGAGTTGCAGGTTGCCAATACCCATCCATTCTTTTAAAATCCATATTGAGCTGGTTCTGCTAAATATTTATTGTCACTTTGGTTTGTAGAGCAGATTTCGTGAACAGAGGTTTCCTTGAACAGGGGTTTAAACCCTGAAATTAACTAAGAGATCAATTATCGGTGATCGATAACTTGTCTACTTCCACATGTTCCAAACACTGATGCAGAAATGAGAAGCCTAGTGGGCATTTATTCATCATAATCAAAAACTATCCTAGCAAGCTTTTACAGGACCAGGTCAGTTATAGCATTGTATATATATGATGAACTTTGATCATAAAGTTTTATAACACAATCTCTCTTCCAAGTGGATGCAGCATCGAAAACTGCAAAGCTTATACATACACTCCATGAAATACGAAAGTGTCATTGTATAATGTACTTTATTTACTGATCTTACCTTTCTTAATTAGTTCGGTTGTGTTTATTTTAGTGTTTATTTTGCAGGAAACAGCCTTATTAATTTGATTAATTATGATCGAAGACTTCCTTTTTTAAGAAGAAGCAAGAGATCAACTATAATATAAAAAGAATCTTGAAGACAGACTAGAAGGAAATATATGGAAAAAGATTTTCATTGTTGAGACAATTCCTTCTAGGAGCTTGTCCAACAAAGTAAAGAAGAAAATTTTCAAACTGTAGATGTTCCTTCCCAGTTCGAATTAGAAGAGGTCGAAGACATTATATATACAGAAAGATAAGCTGCTTTGCAAGACTACACACCAAAAATTTAGATATTCATATCATATTTGTGTGTCTTGCTAGACTAGACTTTTACCTGCTACTATACTGTGCATGTTCAGCAAACAGGTGTTTGTGAATTATACGTTGTGATAGTGACTAGAATAGATTCTTTGTTCTAATTTATTCTAGGTCCAGAAAATTTGTATTGGACAGTATCTTTAAATTTAATTTGAAGACGATAAATTGATCGGACTTAAGTTGTTATGAAATTTTATGAGCTGTAATTTTATGGATATATATGTACATACATATATATATTAATTGGTTTTGCCGTCAAATGTGTTGGAGGACGTTCGGCAGCAGGAAGCAAATTGATGATCATGGATTTCGATAGAGTGGAGGTACTTTAATTATATCATTATAATTTGTGCATTGGTAAATGAGGAGTACAAGGTGTTCAAGTCATCCAGGCTAACACTTAACATGATATAGGTTCGTGGGACAACATCTACATCTATCGGATCCCGATGTGTCTCAGGGAAGCTGCTGGTGATGGCAATGCCTACAGCCCTCAAATTGTATCGTTGGGCCCTTACTACCATGGCCAAGCAGGCCTAAGCGACTTGGACAAGCACAAATGGCGGGCTTTAACCCAGATCCTGGGGCGAAACGATCAGAAAACAAAACAGGACTATATTGATGAGGTGAAAAAACGCGAAAAGGATATCAGGGATTGCTATGAAGGACCACTCTGTGACTGCGATGCTAATGCCAGCCACAGCGAAGACTGCAGCAACAAGTTTGTCACAATGATGTTGCTAGACTCCTGTTTTGTGCTCGAAATCTTGTGGGGAGCCATCATGGGGTTCTCTACGATCGGTTACTCAGAGCATGATCCCATATTCGCCATGCGGGGCACAATGCACATGATTCAACGAGACATGATCAAGCTAGAGAACCAGATCCCTCTTTTCATACTGGACACATTGTTCGGTCTCCAGACTGGAAGGCCAGGACAGAGGGGGGATGTTTCCAGGCTAGCTATCAGATTCTTCGATCCCTTGACACCAACATACGATCCATATGTCACATATAATCCATTCTTGGAAGAGAGTGATGGGAGTAATATTGTGTTTCCTCCACGCAGCATGAGCAGTTCTGAACGATCAGATGTGCCGAATGAGCTGCATTTGCTCGATGTCTTCAGGCAGAATCTCTTCGGCATCCCTCTTCCAAGTAACGAGACACACCTTGTTGCTGATAAGAGACGACAGTATGTCATTCCTTGTGTCACAAGACTAAAAGAAGAGGGAATCACGATCGAGAGAAGCAGAAGCGATAAGTTTTGGGACATAAAGTTCGAAAATGGTGTACTCAAGATACCCCGGCTTCTGATCCACAATGGAACCAAATCCCTGTTCCTAAACCTGATTGCATACGAACAATGCCACCTGGATTGCAAGAATGAGATAACATCTTATATCATCTTCATGGACAATTTGATCGACAACCCGGAAGACATGACTTACTTATATTCTCGCGAGATCATTGAGCACTGGCTGGGATGTGACACAGAGGTTGCTGAGCTATTCAACAGAATGTGTCAAGAAGTCGTTTTTGACAGAAATGGCAGCTATCTATCTTCTGTGTCAGGAAAAGTGAACAGGTATCATAGTCGGAAGTGGAATGGTTGGAGAGCTAGCTTGAAGAACAAGTATTTCAACAATCCATGGTCAATTATCTCTTTCATTGCTGCTGTGGTGTTGTTACTGTTAACTGCGTTTCAGACTATCTACACGGTGTATCCTTATTATAAATCTGTGTAGTTGAGATCGATCTCAAATGCATGGTTTGGATTTCAAATTTCATGATTTCTGCTTTCGATTTGTAAAATACGTTCTCAATTTCTTGACATGTGTGTATGCCATCAATTTCATGTAATGTTTGCTTTGCCTTCTTAACTTCAAGTGACTTATGTAACATATCATAAAACTCCATTTTTAAGTTTCTTTCTCATTTCGTATTTTTTTCTTTGATCTTGGCCCTTCCAATGAAATTGAAAACTTAGAAAAAACGAGCATCGAGTAATATCAAATAAACATAAGTAACGACATAGCTTGTTCACCAATCAAAGCTTTTCGTTATGTGAACACTCTGGAGAGTAGCTCAAAGTTGTGTTTCTGGATATTTGGACGGCTAAGATCATTTGGTTTGTTAAGTGACAGTTCGTTAAGTAGGAAAACAGAACATTGCATCAACTAACTTATCGTTGGAAGCCGTTAATCATCTCAGATATAACTCGAGCTCTCTCTCTAATCTACTACAACAACAAGGTACACTTAATCCCTCTGTCATTTAAATGAAATATACACTCGTTCTTCTGTGATTCGATATGATCGAAGTTAAGGTTCGTGATTAATGTTTTGGTGGAAAGCAGGAAATTGTGTTGATTGAATTCCCTGGAAAAAGCTTTGATCTGTGGCAATTTCTGTGGACGTAGCCAAACCACGCAATTGTTGGTGTTCTTCATTATTCGTTCTTGTTATACTTTCGCTATAAAAACAGAGCTAACTCAACCTGAAATTAATCCCTTTTCGTTACATCTCTTTCAATGTCAATGAATGCTTCTTGAATTAAACAACTTTACGACAAGGACTGAAAATTCTGTTTGAAAATATGATCATAATTTATAATCACTACATGAGGGAAAAAGGAATCCGGTAAAGTCAAAGACTTGTAAAGAATACAACACTACTTGCACAGTTGCAGGTTTGACTTTGAAGAATAGGTGAGAGTTGAATTGAACAATGGAAGCAACAACTACTGTATATAGAATCTGTAATTGAAAGCTCAAATCAGATGAACAAAGGGATTGCAGTTGTACATTGTATAGTCCAGATTGTTCGGTATTATTAGGGATTTTACTTGTACATAAAGCAGCAGAAGTAGTACAGTAGCAGTTTGTTTGATATTTCTGTTAGAACTCTATATAAACAGAACTAACTCATCTGGAAATAATTTTCCGTTCCATCTCTTTCAATCTCAACGAAATCTGCTTCTTCTCTCACAAGTTTATGATAAGGACTCAAAATTATTATGATTTAAAATGACTTTAGAAAATACAGGAATCTGGTAAACCCAGAAGACTATTAAAGAATAGAACACTAGTTGCAGTTGCAGGTTGCAAATATCCATTAGTTTAAAATCCATATAAACCTGGTTTTGCTAAAAAAATATGATCATTTGGAGTTTGGATTGTAGATAAGATTCTGTGAACAGAGGTTTAAGCCCTGAAATTAGCTAGTAGACCAATCATTATCGGTGATCGATCACTTGTCTGCTTCTACAAGTTCCAAACGCTGATGCAGAATGAGATGCCTAGTGGGAATTCTTTCCATCATAGTTAGTAACTGGGTACAAGCTTTACTGTGGATTGGGTCAATTTCAGCATCATATATATATGATGAGCTTTGGTCCCAAGGTTTTATCACACAGCCTCTCTTCCAAATGAATGCAGCATTGAAAAATGTGGAGCTCACAAGTAGGCTAGATAAAATACTTGAATCCCAGAGCCAAACATCACAAAGCCTGACAACCTTGACATCCATTGAGCTGAAAGATTTGATACAGGTTCGTCCATCTACGTCTATTTATGACCAGGATGGAGACCCGAGTATTGTTGAGGTGGAGCAGAAACAAGGTGAGTCCATGGATCCCCAATGGACTATAAGCATGAATAATAGGCTGATCAGAGAAGCTTCAAATTACAATACAGCAGCTGAATCGAGGGCTGCACTCAGCATCTACCATATCCCACAACGTCTACGGGGTGCAGCTGATAACAAGACATACATTCCTCAGGTCGTGTCATTGGGATCATACCACCATGGCAAAAAGTTGCCAGCATGGAAAGCCACAGATGGCGTGCTCTACACCGCATTATTAGCCGGACAAAAAAGGGGATAGACCTCTACCTTGATGCGGTAAGAGTACTGGAAGAAAAGGCACGGTGTTGCTATGAAGGGACAATCAAACTTGATAGCTACAAATTCGTTGAAATGATGCTGCTCGACTCTTGCTTTGTGTTAGAGCTTTTGCAAGGGGCTGATAAGGGATTTAGTCAGCTCGGATACTCGACAGACGATCAAATATTCACAATGCGGGCTACTACAATGCACTTGATCCGGCGGGACATGATAATGTTGGAGAATCAAATTCCTTTGTTTGTATTGGATAAGCTGTATAGCATCGAAGATGGTAATCCGGACCTGAAGGGGGTAGTTTCCAGGCTGGGTCGCCAATTTTTGGATCCATTGAAACCGAGGTATGAGTGTTTGTTGGAGACTGTTACATGTGCAAGTCAGCTTTTCTTCTGGTGGGACGAACAAAATATTACCAGTGATGAGATGGTGGAAATAACAATCACAGAGGCTTCATTGGACCAGGGGAAACAAATTATGTTCCAATGCAGCCATTGGACGAACCACACTTGCTCGATGTCTTCAGGCGGAACCTTCTGGGTGACTCAATTGTGAAGGAGAACGGCAATCCAGAGACAGATCAGGTCACCCATAAGAGACTACAGCAACTTGTGCCGTGTGTCACAAGACTAAAAGAACATGGCATAGAGTTCAGGGGCCGGGAAACTGATAGGTTCTGGGACATAGAGTTCAGGGATGGCACACTGGAGATTCCACGAATTCTGATCCATAGCGGGACCAAATCCCTTTTCCTTAACCTCATTGCGTATGAACAGGCTGCTTTGACTGCAATAATGAGATAACATCTTATGTTATATTCATGGACAGTCTGATAGGCAACCCGGCGGATGTGAGTTACTTGCGTCATTGTGGGATCATAGAGCACTTGCTGGGGAGTGATGTTGAGGTTGCTGAACTATTCAACCGGATATGTCAAGAAGCCGTGCTCGACAGGAATGACAGCTATCTTTCGGGGTTGTCGCATAGAGTGAACGACTATCAGAGTCAGAGGTGGAAGTGGAAAGCTTGGAGAGCTAGCTTGAAGCACAAATATTTCAGAAAGCAATGGACTGTTATCTTCTACTTTGCTATTGTGCTGTTCTTAATGTTTACTGGGGTACAGACTGGTTTCAGTGTGGTTGATAATCTTGTTAAGAAATCTCCTTTCAATCATCATCCTCCTCCTCCAACACCTCCTGCTCCTGCTACCCCTCCTCCTATTCCTCCTCATTAAAGGAAAAAGTTTTTCATGATCTTCAATGATGGTTGAGTTTCAAACCTCTGCAACTTATTGAGAGATCCCTCCTCTTTTCTGTTGAGAGCTAAAAAATAAAAAGAATATGGTTTCATGTTGGGGTGTACTTCGAACCGAACAAATCGAACAATTAGTTTAGCGAACGTTCGTTCGTTCGATTCGTTATCGTGTTCGATAAACATCTTAAGTTTTTGATCGTGTTCGATTCGATAATATTTTAACAAGTTCGTGTTCGTTCGTTAACATTCGATTGTTAGATTCGTCAAAGACGTAAAATTAATTATAATATAATAAAAATACAAAAACTTCACATTAATTATCATAAAATAATAATAAATTAAAAAATTTATAATATTATTTCATAAATATTGTACTCCACCTATTATGTATTGGATATATTAATTATATAAATATAATTACTACTTGGTTATACAATATTAATATATAGTGTAATTTTGTTAAATATTTAATTTGTTCGCGAACCGTTCGTGAACTACCGAATAATAATATATATGTTCGTGTTCGGTTCGTTATCTACACGAACATGTTTGCGAACTGTTCGGTTCGATTAAACTCGAATACGAACCGAGTGTTGACCAATTTTTTTTTATAAACTTTTCACAAACGTTATGTTCATTTACTCCCACTTTAGTACAATCTGGTTTGGACTTCATATTTCATGGTTTCTGCTGATCATTTGATGTATACTGCTGTTTGATGAATTTCTTTTGATTGATATGTAAATTAAAATATATTGTCAATTTATTTTGATGTTATTAATGTAATAAACAGTCTAAGAAAAGAGCGATTTTTTTATTAAGTATGAAATTCAGTTTTCTTTATTTAGAGTCTGTGAATTTTATTCAGTGCACGTGAGTTCTTACATACTGTACATGAATTTTTATTTAGGGTTTTTTGATTTTTAATTTAGGTTTATGGGGTTTTACATTGTCTGTAATTTTTTATTTAAAGTCTGTGAGTTTAAATGTAAAAGAAAAAAGAATATTTATATTTAATAGAAAACTATTATTTTCATAGACTAACTCTTGATGTAAATTCAATTACATTTTGAATAAAATTTTGAAGTTGCTTTTCCATGTTTTAATTTCCTATGTAGTTTCACTAGCTAGTTTGTATCTACTTTGGCCCTTTCAATCAAATTCAGAACCCAATAAAAGAAACTCAGGGTCATTATCATTTTGTCAATTCGTTTGGTTAAAGATTTTAATTTCAGAAATTATTAATGTTATAGCAATTCTTGGAGAAACTCCGCCTCTCATAAACATTATAATTATAATTAAAAAATTTATTGTTGATGCCGCTGTTCCATCTAAATTTACACATATAAAATGTACACAAAATATAAACTCATAAATAACCATTATTAGTAGTATTGTTTGAAACATTATAATTAAATTTGAAAATACCAGCCTCTCCCTCAGATCTCTCATTAAAGGTCACTATCACTGTTAAGACTTCATGTATTCATTGAGGTATATGGAAATGGAGACTAAGTTAGAGGGATGAAGCAAACACTACTTGGATTAAATATTCAGATGAACTCAATTATATATTGATTCATTTCCAGAGACATCACACAATTTCACATGCCTTCAATTATTAGATCCAACTTGCTCATTGTGAACCACAAAATTACATCACTTATGAAGGAAAGTCACTGGAAAATAAAAACTAGAAAACAAAAGAGAAAGGAAAGAATAAAATTCCATTTGCACAATCCTACATAAAATGTTTAACATCTATTAAATTTTGGTTGACCACTCAAAGGAATGAACACATACATGATATTTATTTTTTATATATAAATGTCAAAACTTTTGTGATCCTCTGTACCATGTCAATTTAACTCCTTTTACATTACAAATTCTTGAAAGGACTGTAATAAGGAGGAAAACTGATATTCTAAGTATAATTATAAATTTTTACATGATATTAGAAAAATTGTGATTGGACATATTATGTTTTTTATGTGTATTCATATTCTTTATAAAAATTCTAATGTCTATAAAGATGATACCATGATTTTATGCTTTAATATTATCTAAATTAGGTAGAAAAAAATAAAATATTATCCATTGAAGTCTAAAATATTGAAAATAAATCAAGTAATAATGTGTGCATTAATTCTAACAATTGACTACTTCCAAAATGAGAAAACGTGCAATATATCTTAATGAGAAAGAAGGGTCCATTTCTGCTGGATTAGGTTGAATACATCACAACTTATGTATTCTATTGATGCAAGCAAAAGCTTTTCTCAGCTTTAATCTAAAGCTGAAAAGGTCGTCCTAAACAATCTAATTGCAAAGCTTATTTCTTTCATTTTTCAAACCATTTATCTTTAGAAAGCCAAGGCTATCCAAAGCACCTGATTAGAATTTAGATCCAAATGGTTGCAGTTTTCAACAAACAGCAGCTTCTCAGCTGGTACCTCATCACTCTCAAGCTCAACCAAACACTTGAATCCGGTAACCTACCCTCAACCTCGAGATCCATTGGGTCCCCGGATTCAGTACATGTCCAGAAACAAGGAACTCGACCACCTACTCCACGTCTAACCTTGAATGGGGAATCGGCTAATGTTGAGGTGGAAGGACAAGCCAAGCCTGTTGAATCCGAATGGATCGTAAGCATCAGGGATAAGCTCGATCGAGCTTCGCAAGATGATGCAGCTGGTTGTTGGGCTAAACTCAGCATCTACCGTATCCCGCAATGCCTCCGGGATGCAGGTGATGATAAGGCTTACATTCCTCAGGTCGTGTCATTGGGTCCATACCACCATGGTAAGAGACGGCTACGCAACATGGACCAGCATAAATGGCGGGCTTTATATCATATCCTCAAGCGGACTAATCATAAAATAGAGCTCTACCTTGATGCAGTGAAAGAACTCGAGGAAAGAGCACGGAGTTGCTACGAAGGGACAATCAGCCTCAGTAGCAATGATTTTATAGAAATCATGGTGCTTGATTCATCCTTTGTGTTGGAGCTCTTCAGAGGGGCGGCTGAAGGGTTCACTCAGCTCGGATACTCAAGAAATGATCCAATATTCGCAATGAGAGGTACAATGCACTTGATTCAACGTGATATGATTATGCTAGAGAACCAAATTCCTCTGTTTATACTGGACAAGATGTTGGGCATTCAAGTTGGCAATCCGGACTTGAAGGGGATTGTCGCCAGGTTAGCACTCCGATTTTTCGATCCATTGACGCCGACGGATGAGCCATTGACAAAGAGTGACAGGAACAAACTGGAATCGTCTCTAGGAAATGGGAGCACTTTCGATCCATTAACAGAACAAGGCGGGCTACACTGCCTTGAAGTGTTCAGGCGGAACCTCTTGGTCGTTCGCACAGGCCCTAAACCCACTCCCCGAACATGGATGAAGAGGTGGTCAAACACAAATTGTGTCGCAGACAAGAGAAGGCAACAGCTAATTCATTGTGTCTCCGAGCTGAGAGAAGCAGGGATCAAATTTAAAAGAAGGAAAACTGATAGATTCTGGGACATAAAGTTCAAGAACGGAGTCCTCAAGATACCTCGATTGTTGATCCATGATGGAACCAAATCCCTATTCCTCAACCTCATCGCGTACGAACAATGTCATCTGGACTGCACAAGCGAGATAACATCGTATGTTATCTTCATGGACAATTTGATTGACACGGCTGCAGATGTGAGTTACTTACACTACTGTGGGATTGTCGAGCATTGGCTGGGGAATGACGGAGAGGTTGCTGAGCTATTCAACCGGATATGTCAAGAAGTTGTTTTCGACATGAACGACAGCTATCTTTCGAGGCTGTCAGAGCAAGTGAATGAGTATTACGATCACAAGTGGAATGCCTGGATCGCTACCCTGAAGCATCGATATTTCAACAGTCCGTGGACAATTATCTCGTTCTTGGCTGCTGTGATACTGGTGCTATTAACATTGGCACAGACTTATTATACTGTTTATGCTTATTATGTGCCTAGCTCTTGAGATCAGGAGTTGGCATCTTGGAGATTGATTTGTGTGCAATTGCTCTCAGATTTTGACTTGGTGAAGCTGCACTAGTTTGTTTCTTTTTTGTGGATTCTTATACTTGTTTGATGATGATGCTTTGTGTTTTATAGCTAATTGCCAGCACTGATTGTGCAGCATAGCTAGATAAAGTGCAAAGACAGATTGCTCAACTTTTCTTTTCTGTGAAGATTTCATATTGTCTCCCATTAGAGATGCCAACAAAAGTGGCACATACATACATTATATATACATACTCCTAGGTTTGTTGATTACTGATTCAAAATGATCAATTCTGCGGTCCAAGAGTTGTCAATTTCAGAACTCCATCAATCATAATAAATCTTGCAGGCTCAAATTTTTGTCACATGTAACTAAAACGGACCGAATCTAAAAAGCAATTCCTGCTTTTCAAGTTAACAATCAAAATCTATCAGGGAGTAACACGCAGGAAAGATTTCAAGTAAATGTAGGTGATTTCCAAGGGATTACTCTTACACAGGTGAAATGTATCTGACAACAAGAAACTTCAGAAGTTTACAACTCAACAAAAACCCAAAATTTCTAGTTTCTTTAGACATTTGCTGTTGGTTAGTAAGCTCAGCGAAATACTGACTGGTAACAGGACGTCTTCCTTCCCATTAAACAAGAAACCTTCCATTGCAGCCAAAAGATGTTTGAAGTGCTTCCTAAAATAACCAACACAGAAGAAGCCATATTGAGAAATTCACAGATACTTGCGGGTTAAAACGAAGGCAAAAACAACGAAAATGTAGTGCTTACCTGTGACTAAGGGTTCAAGCTTTCAGTCTCGGAGGAAGAAGCTGTTTTCCGATCGTAGCGCTGAAAGAAATGCACGACCATCTCAGTTTTGAGGGTAGACATGACATATTTATGCAAATATAGGATAAGCAAGTAACAACATTTGACGAGGTAACGTGTTTCAGAAATACCTGTTTCCCAAATGAAAATGGGACGTATTTATATTTGATCATATGGAGTATCTGTCGCCTCAGAGTTAGCATGCAAAGCATAATCCAGTAGAAAAGGAGAATTGGCCAGAAGACAGGTACATCAAAGACGCTGAAGAACGTCAATACAAAAGCAATGCAGAATGCTTTGGTGATTGAGTGCCTGCAAGAGACATAAATCATTCAAATTCTTTCATTGTGAATATTAGTACATTATTATCTTCTGAAATATTTTGCCAGAGCGAATCACCAAACAAAACCAAGACAAACACCAGAAGTGAACACATAAGAAATACAAAATGACTTGAAAACAAGTAATCAAACTAGAAAGAAACACTTGATCAGAATCAAGCAGAAAGATCTATGATGATGAGGCATCACAAGTCAAATTGAAGGGAGAAAACGGCTCGCATTTCACTCTCATTTATAGGATGACGGCTAATCATCAATAAGCGATATTCATAAATGGATTGGCCAAATAAACTTCAATGAGCAGCTAAAGAAGCTCATCAATCACATAAGCATTTACGAAAAACTTACCCACTAGTATAGTTCTCTTCACCAACAAGAGTTAAGAGCTTGTAATGATTACCAGAGACAATCCGTACAAGGCGCACGCCCTAATCGACAAGTGATCCATAGCAAATTCATTTCACAAATAATCAGAATCTCATTTTTATCCCAATTACGCAAACTTTAGGGAATACCATTAGCAACACATTAGAATTCGATACTAACCAAATAAAATCAGAATTTGCTAACATAAAAAATACTATACAGCAGCAGCTCAAAATTGAAAATCCCCAATTCCCTAAATAGCTCAGCAAATTCAATCAAACGAAAACTCACCAGAATTTAAACTCAGGCAATCGGCGAACGAAGGGGCGGTACTCATCGGAGTTCCGAACCGGAAGACCCGGGTCATCAGAATACGCGGGGTCATTTTGCGGCGAGAGAAATCCGATGAGGAGGTTGAGGATGTAGATGCCTAAAGCGTAAGAGACCACGTAGAAACCCTCAAGCAGGTACACCCGCACCACGTACAACAGCGCGATGCAGAGAAACGCGATCCACCGGTAGAATACATGCGGTGTTAATTTGTCCAGGAAGTGTTGAGATCGCTGCGAGATTGTGGAGCTCCATTGTGCCACGGCGGTGATTGGTGTCGCATCGGTGGCGGAACTGGTGGTCGGTTCGGCGGAGATGGAACCGCCTGTACTGGGTTCCATTGTTGTACGGGCTCTATGGGTTTTGGAGTTTCTTTTATTTTCGTTTTTAGCTCTTTTCTCCTTTGTTAAAGTCTGATGAAAATTATTAGCATGAGGTAGGAGTAGGAGACTAGTGATTTATTGCATTTTAGTCCTTGATCTTTCTAATAAGCTTGATTTACTATCCTGATTACATGAATATTAATGTTAAACTCACGTCAACAAGGTTGTTTAATTGTTTTACTATTTTTATTATAAATGTAAATATACCATACCATACTTGAGGTTTAATTCCAAGAATAATTGGGAAATTTTATCTCATTCGATGGCCAAATCATTCAAAAACATGACTATTGCCGTTGAAATCATTTTAAAAAACGATTATTGTCATTGAATTTATCGAATTTAAGGGAACGTTTATATGATGTGAAAAAAGATGAATGGCCTGGAATTGCAATGACTTTAGTGAAAAAAAAAAATAACATACTTTCTCCGTCCAACATCAATTATTTAATTACATTTTAACACATAAAATAAGGAGAATAATATCACAACACCTTATAGTGCATATTGGGGTCATTTTATTTGTATTATATTTAAATATTAGTTTAATTTTTATCTTTAAAATGTATTGAATAATATAGAATTATACTATTTTTTTTTCAAATAATAATGAAATAAAAGTGAACAATCCAACGGATACTCAATACGAGAACTGGAACTTTCTCTACTCACCTAGTGTCAAAATTGAACTAGCAGAAAAAAAATAAAAATTACTCAAAACTGTGATCGTGAGAAGATAACACAGGCACACAAATTTCCAGCAATGCAGGCCTGCATATATATCCACGCTGCCACTCATCATCTCCGGTTATACAACATAACAGAACCTCCTTTCTTAAAGTCAGGAGGTGTCAATTGTCCATGCTTCACTTGTTCTCATGTATATGGCCCGTACGTTATCTGCATGGAGGCTTCTGGTGTTCAAGAATGCTCATTCACATCTCATACACAATGGGAATGTTCATAGTACTTGTTTCCTAGCAAGGCCAACAATAATTTTGTTCAAGGTCGAAATTTCTTGATCTCTATGACTCAGCTCTTTCTTCAACCTTTCAATCTCTTTCATGAGAATCTCACACTGGAGCGAAGCCGTGTCCGAGGCAACAGGTTGCTCAGAAGCCTGGTCTTGGTCTGCTTTCAGCTTCTTCAAAGCACCAGAATTCTCCTCATCTTCGGCAGGCCTCTTGTTTGATGTTTGTTCCACATCAACATTATCGACAATGGTTTTGCAAACGCATATAGTACCAGCTTTTCCTGAATCAAGCTCAAACTTCACAAGCTTTTGTGTTCGTCCAACCTTGTCCTAGCATAACCAAAAAATTCAAATTATTAAATATAAGCTAGACCAGAGGAGAAAACATCAATGCCCTTAATTGAAATAAGGACAGTTCGCCATGTTTAAACAACTGCAACATCATAGATGTATGAGTGATTACAAATAGAAAACTTAAGTACCTTCATAAGGTCGCCTTTAAGATTATCAAATGCTTCATCAGCTTCCTGATGATTTAGATATATCGCAAAGGCTGAGTATGTTGGGCTATTCTTCTTCTTCGGCTACAAACAGATGGCAATCATCATCAGACAGATACATGTGGTACTAGTACAAATTACGATATGATGCTAGCCTAGTTTGAACTTTGAATAAAGGTTTTGAAACATCAAAAAAGAGTAAAACAGAAACCACATACGGGGAGGGATAGGTGAGAATGGCAATTGAATATTTATTGCCCTCATTGCATGTGGAGAAGGGGTACCGCACAGGAATGTAAGGCAATGTTCCCAGAGCAGAAGGTTATAACATTTCAGACAGCAAAAAACACGCATGATTGCTTATTCCTTGGTATTATTTACCAGTCTTAGATTTATTTAATACAGCATTGCTACTTTGGATATTGCAATTAGCAAATTTGCACCAAGGGTTTGATTTGCAAATGGCTCTTCTCCAATTGCATAAAACAAAGAATTCACAAGCGTCTAATTGAGCTACACTGGGATTTACCCAAAGGGTAGACAGACTGGGTTTTTTTTTTCACTAATAATAATGGTTAACTGAGTCATCAAAACAAAAAAGCCTCTTTGTTCAATTACGTTGATAATAATCTCAGTGATAGAAACTGCCAATACAACTACACTTCGAAGCAGAAATAAAAGAGAGCATTGATTAAACAAACCTTTGGTTCAATGGTACATTCACCACCAAGAACGCCTATCAAATCTCTGCAAGGGATACTCTGAGGGATCCTATGCACAAGCAACTTTGCCACATCCATCTGCGACTTTGCCTTTTCCAGATCTTTCACCTAGAACCACAACTGTGTTTAAAAAACACTTCCATGCATATAGTTTTAAACTTTCTCTTTCAAGTTACCTCTTGGGTGATAACATCACCAATTTTTCCCTCCAGTCTTGCCAAAACAAGCTTCATTGCAGCACAGGCATCATCCTCGCAATTGTGTGAATTTCCATTTTTCCGAAGTTCATAACCTAGCAGAGACTGATAAAGAATACGTCACAAAAAATACGATATGAGTCATGACACATCAGTAACAGGCTGTTCCAAATCGAATAGATGTGTCAAAAGTCACCTGACATAAGTAATTCAGAGAAGGTCTCTTGCTAATTGGTGAATTTTCAAATTTGAAGATGTAAGAGGTGTCGATAACTTTCCCATGGTCTAATTTCAAAGCTTCAGAGACAGAAAATGAAGAATATCAGTTGAGTGGGTATATGATCTATCGAACGCAAACGGTAAAAAACTCGCAACTATGTCAACAAGTCACCATACCATGCATGCAGGTTTATTCTTTCTTAAAATTCAACACAATAAACCAAAAATGTGTCGTGTACACAATTTTGACATGAAATAAGATGCAAGGCAGCAGATCTTACCTTTAAGGTCATTATTCAGACTGTGGCCAGCTAAAATTTTGCCCTTTGATAACAATATCTTCATAGATTTCTGGAATGTGCCAAAAGGAACTGTGATTAAGAAAAGAATAACAAGGTCCGGGCAGGAAAACTGTATTTTTCATTCTTGTTCAATCATACCACGCACAGCAAAAACTAAAGAAAGTATACCTGCACATCTTTCAATGTAAGAGTCACTCCGTCTAAATCTTTTGCCGATAATCCAGTAATTTCAGTCCGGTAATCAGCAATTGCTTTATTTGGATTTACGACTTGAAGAAATCTAATCTGAGATCAATGACAGCATAAGCACAAAAAAAGATGTGCCATATTTGGCTTAAACTGAATATAGAGTAGAAAATAGGAGAAGAATCACATATGCTCCACACAAAAGTTTGTCAACAGCCAAAATGTTACCTTCATATCACGGTCTACAGCACACACCTTCACCAGAGCTTCAGTGCCATCTTCACACAGTACCATCTCACAGTCAATAGCAATAATTCCGGTCGAGTTCTTTGCACTGGGTGTTATTGAAATCCAATCCTGTTACAGGGTAAGAGCTTCAGTAGGGATCATCAGTATCAAAGTGCAAACACATGCACTATCGTTAGGCCATCACATCAAACTAATATTCAACCAAAAGAAGAAAATTTATAACAGCCATCAGATACAGCAAGTAAAGAATAAAAACAAAAGGCAGTGCAGCAATATAGTTAAGACTTGAGTTCGGTAGATAGGAAAAAAGCCTGTAGTTGGAAATCTACTCATACCCATCTTCTGTTGACACAACAAGCAAGCGACAAGTTTGAGGTTAAAAGTAGTATAACGAACTAACCTCCTGATGTGATGGGAAGGAATAATCAAGAGGGTAGAGAGGATGTTCTTTGGTCAGTCGTACTAGCCTCTGCAAGAACACAAAACAACTTAATTGAGAAAACGAATACATACCCTCATACAAAGTTACAAACATTAGTAGATGTATCAAAGTCAGACCTGCTCAGCGGTTTCGTTGTCAGGGGAAGTATTCTTCACTTCCTCCACCTCATTACGGATACCATGACAATCCAATATATTCTGGAAATACTGCCAAGACCAGACAAGAAACAACCTCTATGAATGAGGGAAAACAAAACCTGCTGCCTTTAGAACTAAAAAAGGAACAAAATTAACCTTCACATCGTCTTCCGCTGAAAAGGTCTTCAAAAATGCAGCTAACGTCTCAACAGACCTCTTGGATGGATCAGACAAACTTGTCCCCAGCTGCTTATCATGCGTTGCCAGAAATTTCTTCCAGTGACCTTGACTACCGCACATTTTACGCTTTTGCGCCAGTTTCACCATTTCAGCCAACACCTAATATCATCACCTCAGTACACTCATACATCTTCCAACATCCTAAGCTAATACCATTACTAACGGTCTACTTACTAAAGGAATGCTCGCAAAAAAATCGGATTGTAAGTGTTTAAACGAAGCAAAATCAAGTATAAGTTGATTATAATTGAATCCATCAGTCTTTAGATTGTAATAGAATCCAGCAGGCTTTTCTAATGAGAATGGCTGCTTCAAAAGCTAACAATTTTTAAGTATTTTTAGCTAGAAATTATCATCAACTGCTCCAACTTCTAAACAACGTTCTAATTATTCCCGCTACAAATAAGCTATAACCGATTTTGAAGAAGTTTTTGCAAAATGCTGCGAATACAAACCGAACATCAAGTTCCCTAATCCCTATATTTCCATAACATCAAAAGCCGCCCATTTCATTAACCTACATACAGCAAAACTTATGTTTCTAGTTTTTTACAACTAAAAGAATCTAAACTTGTTAACATACAACTGAAATAAACAACTCAATTAGTGTGAAAAGAATTACCTCCTTGCCTGCAGAAGCAAGCATCTCATCCATGACTGGGCGAAGTAGCAACGAATAAGTGAAGTGTTACGTCTTAAGCTGAAGAAAGCCAAGTCGCTTAGTTCTGCCAAATAAAAACGACAGCTAAGGCGAATTGAATTGGAGAAGAAAACGGAAAATATGAGAAACAGAGGTGGCCGGAAGAAGAAGAAGAAGAAGAAGAGAGGCGACTGGTAGTTGGTCGACTGAGATGGCTGAAGGTGAGTTTGCTCAGGGTATGATGAGTTGGGCTGGGCCTAGAGTCTGATACCTTGTGCAAACTCTAAAACCCACAAGCGACAAGCAGGTTATCCAGTTTTGCGGGATGAGCCCATTGTCTGATCTGGGCCAATGTAAGCAGGTCATCGATGTAAATATTATGCTCTCTCTTTCTCCAACTACAAATATATTACCTTCCATTTATATATATTGCACTACGGCTCTATTTAATTAAAAAAATAGTTGAAAAACTAACTGGTAGTTTTTTATTTTACAACAATCTAACTTGATTAGTTTTTCAGCTCGATGAATTTTTTTGATAAACTTGATTACATTTGTTGTTACGTGAACGCACAACTTTTTATTTGAACTAGAAGGTTAGAAAATCTAATAAAGTTAGCTGGTTGGAAAAAAAAGTACCATCTACGTTTTCAACTACATGTTCAGTTAGTATTGCTAAACAAAGTCTAACTAAAAAGATAGTGGTAAATATGACCTACAAATATCATATTTTTATTTTTGACAACATTTTCAACCTATTTACAATTCAAGTGTATTTGTACACTGCACATTAATCTTGGTGTTGAAAAGTACATTGACATGAAGTAGAGAAGTTATTATTTTCTATATTCGGAAAAATAGTATATTATATACAGGGCTATGCTCAATACTATGTGAAGAAAAATATGGCCAGTGAAGAAAAACGATGTTTCAGATTTGAGAATGACTACGGTCTACAGTTGGGAAACTATACAGTCTATACTATGATTATATGGAGTAATGGAAGCTTGTTGTCTGGTCGACAAAATAAGTACGCTGAATACATACCAGCATGGAAATGTCGAATATCACTTTAGGCCATGAAAGCAATTCTTCATAACCAAAAGGCAAAAGATCAGTACTAAATTTTATACCAGAATATATTTGACTTGACCTATAGATCTTCTTTTACCCACAAATAAAAATGGTCCATAGTAAAGTCTTTAATTTAATTGAAATGAAAAAAGCCAAGGCAATAAATTTGACTTGAAACCGAACCAACAAATTTTGTTGAATTCAGTGCTTCAATACTTTTATGTATATCGTTCCATACACACAACCTTTAAACAGAGCATGGATCTGTTTACACTACAAATGATTTATTTTACCAATTGTACTGTCTGGTGAAAAGGACTTGTTATTGTTTAAAGTTGGTGAGAAAGTGATTCTCTTGGCTCTGCTCTGTGTAAAAATAACTCACTAGTTTTAAAGATGAGTACTCTAGCTAGCATGAGGTTCTTTTTATTCTCATAACCTGATTATATTATAAGTTATAAATTATCTAATATTATATTATAGCTTATTGTATTGTTTTAAACAGAACCACCTTATAATTTCATGTCTCAACCATTTTATAACTCCAATACTATTGAGGTTCGAATTTTGCATGCATACAACTCCAATTCATTTCCACAAGACCACCTTATGATTCCCTTTAGCTAGCATAAGGTCAATTAAAAGGCAAAAAAGAATGTGCTTATTATTTATTAACACTAGACAATATTTCTTACTTTTCCTTAGTATTTTTTACCTTCAATTCATGTTTAGGCATCAACTCACCTCACCTTGCAACGGGGCGGAGGCACTACTTGAGATAATCGTGTCTCCAGCCACACTCAATTCTGCACTTTTTATTATATATATCATTTTTTAAAAATAATTCCACTTAATTTCCACTTTTATCATTTATACTTCTAAAATTTTAATTTTATAGTGTATATTTAAACTTTCAATTTGTAAAAAGTTAAATTTATGGCGACTGTTTATAGTGTTTTTAAGTATTAGTAGCGTAAATTTTCAATTGAATTTTACCGTTTTTAATAGTCAAAAATTATTTTTTCTCCTAGCCCCGCCTCTGTCTTGCATGATTTATTATGAACTCATATCAAACTGTAAATATTAAATCTTCAAATAAATTATATAATAAAATTTTAATTTCATTAGAGTAAATTCTTAAATAATAAGAAAATAAAGCCATGTCCTATAATATATAAGTGTATTCATTTCGTGTTTTTTAACACTTTTACTCAATATTTTATCCTTTAAAAGTTAAATTGATTATTCAGATAAAATTTAATGCGATCAATGACTGGTTTGAAATTTTACTGTGGGTGGAATTTACCCATAACACTCAAAATATATAGTGGCCACTAAGACCAACTTCCACGCCAGGCTTTCTGCAGCAAAACACAATATGCATTTCGTATAAGAAACCTTGAAAGTGAGCTGAGCATGCAGTGCTTTACTTTGCTTAGTGATCTTTTACCAGTACTATTCCATTCCCACTGCATAATTGATACAAATATATACTATTTGTGTTGCATTTCCATGCAGTGTTATTCACCAAAAAAGATAGACCAGCTTCTCTTTGATCTCCTTTTGTTTTTTCTACTTCAGTCTCTCTTTATCTTAGTGCACAACGCAATATCCATATTGTAGTACACCAATTGAAATTTACCACAGCTACCTCTCACTAATAATGTAAATGGTGCACAGGCTTTAAATGTGTAATGACAATTTGGTGATGCTTATAAAATACACTTTTATTTTCGAAATCTATATGCTCTCTCCGTCCCGATTTAGAAGTCTTGCGAAATGAAATACAAATTTTAAAAAAAAAGTAATAAAGTAAGAAATAAGGTAATAAATTATGAATGTGATTGATAAAGTAGAAGAAATAGTGAATAAAGTATAAGATATATTTTTTATTTAAGAAAGAGGAACTTTTAAACCGGAACAGCTCAAAATGGAAACGGGACTTCCAAATCGCAACGGAGGGAGTATTTCAGAGAGTGCAATGGTGACCTACTCATGAGAGTTTCGGTGTGCATGAGTGAGAATTGGACTGCATATAGACTCAAATATTCGGGTTTCAATCAATCATCGACCAAAATATTCGGGTTTCGATATAATTATATCGACCAAAACGTTACATACAAGATCTGTACTTGGAGTTTCTCCTCTTGTGATGAATGATGCCATACAGGTTGTAAATGTGTCTCACCCATTAATCACGACTATAACCATTACCAAATTTTGATTCTTGTGAATGAAAAGGAAAGGTGAGGAAACCTTTTCTCATTTCACGTCGTCTTTCTGCTGCAGACTAGTTATAAGTAGTGACCAGTTTGGTGGCGTTTAGTTTGTTTCAAGCCATTAACTTTTTGGGCAGATTATTTTGAGCCTGGAACCACCCATGACATAAATGGACCACCACTCTACACTACGAAAGAAGACTAATGTCAAGAAGTTTAAATCTCACCCTAGCTATAACATGTCAGGTCCAAAGAATTGTGAAAGATAAAATTTATTGATTTTGATATATAGCATTACCATATGATAATATACATGTAATTATTTAGATTATATGATCATATAAGATAATAAGAATCTTCTTGTCGATATGTACTTAAAATCAACTAGCTTATATGTTACGGGTTAATTTGATGAACGTAATTTACTGTGTTGAAATTTGAAATTTTACAATTTTAGGTACTAGAGAAAATGCAACAAAATAATGATTTATAATTTTTGCTCAGACAGTTAAGAAATGAAAATGATAACCACGTACAGTTAGAGTTAATTTATTGATTGGAAGGACATGATTAATAAAAGTTGATAATCATGTTAAAGTGATGAATTGGATAATCATTCATTCTAATTGTAATAGTGTACTTTTACAAGAGTATTATTTGAGGTGACATAAAGTCTGGGCAATTATGTTCTCTTGAACAGCCAAGTAACGCATTTAAATCCGACATGTTTATAATTAAAATTAATTTGCCACCCTATGATCATATGTATTTATCTAGCTTTTGTTGCAGTTTGCATATATTGCTCTTAGGTTTATAAGTATATCATCATGATTCATGATTAATGACGAAATTCTTAATTACAACAACAATAAGAGATCGTAATTGCAACCGTGCCATATAACTTGTATACGTGCATCTTAACTTGTGTAGACTTGCTAGCTACAGCTAGCGGCCTACATGGTTCTTAAGGAAATTAATGGACACTCGATGAGAATTGTTGTTATAGATACAAACGTGTATCAATGATGTAATTAATGTAGTGTATCATGGCTCGCACCATCTAAATAACGCGAACGATATTAAGTAATTTTGTTTTCGAATACACTCAATATTATTTTGTTATTTCATAAAAAAAATATGATACTACCTATAAACAACAAGTCCAAAAAATAGAATATATACATTATTTAATATTGTCACTGAGAGATTGAGTTTTAATAGTCCAAGTATTCTGAGTAGCAGAGGCATGAAACTGGGCTTGCAGCGGATCCGTATTATTAAATCGAATAGAATACAAAAATTGGCAGATATTGGCAATGTCCAGTAGGTACGATCTCCGGGGAAACATGTCATAGTAAATTAAGGTAACATAAAATATACTAGTGGGAATTACTTCAAGATTGAGTAATAGTGAAAACTCTTCTAAACTAAATCTCGACAGACATGTCGTTGTTTTCAAATTCGAGAAGTAATTTTTTTGTAGAGTAATGTTATTAACCTAGCTAATTTGGTTGTTGGCGTATGTCTCTCTTGCTTCAATGTCTTGGTTATTTCATTCATATATTTAATTTCTATGTTACCAGACCTAATTACCATGTTGTACAGGTTAATCAAAACTCATTTCAAGGGATGATATACCGCACTTAATTTTTTAAATTATATTTTGAGATTAATAATTTCTCAATATAAAGCTATGAAAAGTCGTGGTTATCAAATTTAGTTAAATAAATAAAAGAAAAATATGAAAATATTGATAACATTTCCAGTAACGATATTCCAAATCCATTAAAGAATAAAAAATTAGTAACGAACGATTGTAATTTGATCGATAAGTGGCAATTTTACGTGGCAGATTTAAACCAGAAATGAAAATTTATATATGATTTTAATAAAGCAATGCATATAGAATATTATTATTGATTGAAGAGAAAGTTTAAGGCATATAGGAGATGACTTTTGAAATGATTGATGTAGAAGATCCAATAGTTTGTGTATTATTGCAACTAACTTCTAAAATAGCGCGAGATAGCATTGAGACAACATGAGCTCCAACAAAATGAAAAATGGACAATTTTCATCACAGTGGGGTTCGTTAGTTTGAGTAATCTAATCGAGTCATATACACACCTAGAGTATTATAGTCGCGATAAGGTGCAGGTGAATCGGAGTATGATCTGAACACACACAATGGTTCATACGGAATCAACAACTGGATAGGTGAAAAGTTGCATGTGTTGCGAGCGGAAAAAAATTGAAATAACATTTTTTAATAATTGGTTGTTGGAGATTGAAAAGAAACAGTAAACAAGTTGTAAAAGTGAAATGACACTTTAACAAGGAATGACACGTTAACAATGAATGACACTTTATATAGCAATATATAGCATTTATTAATAGTCGGTTGTTAAAAAATAGAAAAAAAGTGTTAAACAATTTGTAAAAGTGAAATGGTATTTTACAAATAAAATGATAATTTTAAAATTAATCTGGAGATTTATTACAAAAAATATGACATGATGGAATTTAGAAATGTGACCATAGAAATGTCTTCTTTTAAAACAAAAAAAATAATAACTCGACATGACCAAATTCATAATTAATGTTGACTTCTTAGATGGCAAACTAAATCAATCTTTCCCGCATTATTGTTTCAAAAAGTAAAAACCGTACTACAAAGTTTGACATGTCAACTCCTTGAGTGGAAGTTCAACTCGAGCTCATCTACCAAATGGAATTTAGAACGCAACCACAACAAATATCGAAATAGATCACGAACAAGATTCATGGGGAGATCAATTTGATATTGCATAGAATTATCATTCGAGTTAATGGATATAAACTTTTTAACTTAAAAAATCGTGTTAAAAGTTTAATATCTTTTAAACAACTTAATATAAAATTTCTAAATCAATTACTTTCAGTGTACGATAACGAAGTGCAACTCATTTAGTAAAATGTTTCAACTCCAATCAATATGTTGGGGTTTTAAGACTTTAAATCAATTTTTAACCGTTTAAAAAACAAATCACTTTCAATGTATTACAAATTCACCTGAGCATCTTTCATTATGCGTCCTTAGAATATTTTTGTGAAAGATCATAAAAATAATATGTATGTTTTATAACTCTTTCCGTTAACGGGACAATGGCATGAACTACTATGCGCATTAGTCTTTTGCATATTTCATGTGATTGTGAACTGCTTTATTTGTTGCAGTTTGTATTTACATAATAAAATTCGTACTTGAAATGTGATATATGAAACCGATGTACAATACGTTTACCAACCAAAAGTTAAAAAATAACCAGTCCATAATAAATACACCAATTTTATACTCCCTTGTAAGCTAGATTGGTAGTGATATCCATGTGAAGTGTTAAGTTTGCAGAAATAAATTGATGGTGTGGTGAGTTGTCACTTTAAAAGTGATGCAATTATCGAGATTGAGGGAAGCATATTATCCACCGTGGAACACACGTTACCCGTTTTCAGTTTCACTGTTAAGATCCTCTTGTAATTAAGTTTAAGTATGTTTATTCTTCTAAAATTTAGTTATACCACTTAGTACTGTAATTTTTATTATTATTTTGTACTTATGAGAACAGCTTGACTGCTGAATTGTTACGGCATTGACCAATCTAAATGCACGGGGATTTTAGTTAGAGAAATCGCGCAAAGAGGTCTTAATATATTCACTAAATATTGTTGTGGTCGAGTGAGTTTCCTTTTTCTTTTCGTTGTACATGAACCAAGTAAACATTTTGCCTTTACCAAGGGCTTGGAATCATTGCCAACATAGTACTCCAATAAATTACCATATGGGTAAACGAATTGTGGTATCGATGAATAACAATCAAACTAAGTGAAAATCCAATGCGGTATTGATAGTCAATTTTGAATAGGATTGATAGTGAACATGAATATAATAATTACACGATAAATAATCTAAATTTAACGTAATATTCAGTCCGGACGAAGCAACAATCAAATTCTACTATTAACATGCTTAAAGTTGTGTTTTTTCATCTGAGATTTATTTAACTAAACTGAACTGAACTGGACTAAATTGAACTAAACTGAACTGAATCAAATTGACGTGATTTTTAGTTAAAGAGAACACAACCTAAATATAGTTCACGTTTGTCTAATCTAATGGGTGAACCTGGGAGATGTACCTAATTTACAATCTTGAGTATTTGTAAATTAAGGTTGTGTTCTCTTCAACTGAGATTTACCGAACCGAATTAGCCTGAACTGAATTTAACTAAACTAGATTGAACTGAACTAAAGTAAGATATAAATTATAACTAAGTCGAATTGAACTAAACTGAAGTTATTTTTAATCGTAGAGAACACAGACTAAATCACATTTAGTTTGATACTAAACCATTAGGCCTAGAGCCTGGATCCTCAGTCAATTTGGGGGAGGGGGTTCACAATAATATAAAAATTATTTGGTGTAGAATTACAACTCAATTTCAATTGAGAATTAGTCATGTAGTGTTTGGTACACCATTTCGATTGAGCATTTATTTGGTTTAATGAAATTGAACTGGAATTAAACTATGTTTCTCTCTAAATTCCCTTCTATCCTTTATTCCCAAACTAATTATTCCAATCTTAATATCATACCATCAAAATATTTCAACTAAATATTATCAATCATCTAATTACAACAAACTTAAAATTAATTATTAACCAATTAAACTATCACATCTTACTTACACTAATCATTTATTTTTACACAACTTATATAATAAACCTACAGTACCTTATATATAATTACAATTCTATACTAAACATTAATTTTAATAAATTAACTACAATTTAGTCACCATTTATCAATTCTTCACTATTTGAAAGAATTTAACTAATTCCATACGAAAGAGTCACATAATTTCACCGGATATATGAATGGTGGTAACCTCATCAACATATATAACTACATGTCATTACTATGGTATAATGTACGTGTATAATATATTGTACGACCAACCATTTGCTTAGGTATTCGAAGCTAAATAAATCATCAATCTTCCTACTGTTAATCATATTATGGTTTGTCTGTGTTCACACTCATCAAGGATATATTGAGATTTGCACTACCATTAATTAAGTAATGTTTACAGGTTAATGAGTAATTTTCTAAAAAATGAGATGCACTACCACCACATTCACTACCATCTTTTCAATGGATTTCAAATCATGGTATCCCTTACCAAGCCCATTCAGTTTAAATACCATGGGTTGACTTCTGGAGATGAATAAGGGTCAGGAGACCAAAACCTTTCATTTTGTTTTCCCATTCATCTTTTCCCTCTAATTTACAGAACGTCTAAATAAGTTGGCACGTATTTTAATTGTTTTCTTCAATCTCTCACTCATATTCTTTTATACGACTAATCAATTCAAACACAATCGAACCCTTTTTATTTTAGTCATCTTTATTGAGACTTGTCTTGATATCGTAGAGATTCATGTTGCCAATTATGGTGAAACTGATTAATTTTATCAATATATTTTCTAACAAAAACTACTAAAAGGGTTTAATATATATTTTCTAATTATTATTCTCATATTGAATAAGTAGATTATCAAATACTTATGGCACTTATTTTAGCTACTGCCACTAATGACAAATGGCAATGAATTTTAATTACTAATCCCTCATTTTTATCATGAGTATGGGTTATCTTCTCTTCAACTGAAATTTACTTAATTGAACTGGATTGAATTAAATTAAGGTATAAATTATAACTAAACCGAACTAAGATTGTGTTCTTTTCAGCGAAAAATCATTTTAGTTCAGTTCAGTCCAGTTTGTTCAGTTCAATTCAGTTTAGCTCGACTTAGTTATAATTTGAACCTTACTCCAGTTTAGTCCAATCCAGTTCAGTTCAGTAAATCTCCGTTAAATAACCAAACTCTACTCTAGCTGCATTTAGGCTAATTACGTAAAATCCAAGGATCATATAGTGCTAATTACGCGTGTGATTACAATAATAATTACATAATCGTACATCTAGTTTAGTCACTTTCCTTAAAAGCTCAATAAAAATTAAAAACAATACCTCCATCTGGATACAAGGGTACCCCACAATATTTGCACCCAACCCAAAATAAGACAAACCCAGTAGAAGTTTGGTCAACGTTTTATCACCTTTTCACCCGTTACTCACGCTCTATAAGACGCGTGTAAACAACGCTCTAAATCTATTCACAAATTTAACGCAAAGTGATTCAAATTCTAGAATTGGTGAGTCTGAGGCGAGTGAGATGGGTTAAGAGAGAATTTAATAGTAAGTGCGTATGATTTCAAACCAATGAAGTGGCACCTGTCGGAAAACGTTCCGCTCCTTCTCTTTCACTCGGAGCAGTGTGTTTTCGAATATGGGGACCATTATTACAAATATACTTTACTTATCTGCGGCTAATTGCACAATATGTTACCTAAGTATGTAATTATTGCATGATTTGTCATAACTTTTCAACCAGAAGAATTACTAGTAGTTGGTAAGTTGACGCTTAATATATTATGTAGCATTGTAGCCATAGGCTAGTAGATATGTGATATTACTTGTAACGCTTACAAAAATATCTTTCTTATTATTATATCTAATTAGCTATAGGCTAAGTAGATATGTGATATTATTTGTAAATTTCCTTCCTTTTTTTTCAATATTTGAGTAATATATGGTGAATCTTCATGCTTAATTTTTATTTCGTTCAACTATAATTATATAAACTTGATGGTAGTATAATTAAATGAATCTAAATTAAATTGATTTAATATGGACAATGAAGCTTAGCTCAGCTGGTAAAACGCTTCAACTCCAACCAATAGGTAGGGGGTTTGAGTCACCCTTTAACTGTTTCTAAAAAAAGAAAAAAGAATTGAACTAATATGGATGAGTTTGCATACGAAAAGAATAAAGCCTTACTATAATAGAGGTTCGACTTGTGACAATATCTCACAATGCGGATAAGGATCTTGTCTACTTGTCCATGAGGGTGGGGGTAGCTAAGTTTATGGGTCTGCCAGCGACCTCTAACCCTCGGAAGTTACATGAGCATTTTTCAAGGTAAGGTAATATGGACGTGATCAATATGTGACCCTCGAACTCATACCATCGAGGAGGCAGGTTTCCTTTAAAGATTGCAAGGGAACGTGGTCTCTCAAGTGAATCAGGGTACACGTTTTAATAATCTTATTATAGAAACAACTATAACAATATAAGATCAAGACTTCGCCACCTTACTCATTGTAATCTTGTAATTTGCATAATTGAACTTCTGGTGTAATCCCCCAATTTCCCATGGAAGATTATTTTCGCAACTAAGTTTAGGGGCAACTTTATCAATATTTGATATTATTTTTAACACGCATATAAGAGCATAACCTATGATATAATTTAATTTTGATATTTACAAGGTGGTATTCATGACCTGTCATAATGAACTTGATGGAAAAATCTTCTCTCAATCAACTTCCTAGGTTACAAATTGATACACTAAGAAAATTAGATCATTTTACTTACGAGTTAGCATAATTACCTCAAATGTGGACCTTTGATACGATATTAATTATGTTTTACAAGCAGATCATAAAATTTGTGAAGATGATATCTACGAGACGTAATTATCAATCCAAATCCGGAATCTGTTTCCTAATGAAATATAATTATAGAGTAGTATATAGTTGTGTAAAATTGATTTAAAGTTTTTAAACACAAATATTTGCTTTAGCAATTGTCATTGAGTTTTCTTGGAGCCACTTGACTAGGTAATGGCACCAAGTAGACTCATCGGACGACCATTTCAAATTCTCATAAAGTCAAATCCTTTATGTTCTAAAAGAATTTGCATTTTGGACTGAGATATTAACGTAGTAATCATCTAGATAATGAAATCAGTAAATTTCATGACCTAATTATTCTAATACATAATACATCTACATACAAAATTTCTTGAAATGATACTATTCAAATTCAAAATGGGACAAGTAATGAGAATAATGCCATCGGATGAAAGGTAATCTTTAAGACGCTCGAATTCAGCTAAATTACCTTTAAGACGCTCGAATTCAGCTAAAATACGACAGAGAAAATAATAATAAAAGAAAAAAAAACCATAAATGAAAGAATAATATTATGAGCGACAAATAGCAACTTTATGATGAGCGAGTTTCACAATGCTCAAATACAACTAAAATATTACGGAGAAATTAATAATTAAATATGAACCAATGAGAGAGGAGACAGTGAAAATAGAAAATTAATAATATTGTGGGACGAAGTGAGTTTTCACGATGCTCCACCCCAACCAAATATGACCGAGAAAATAATAATTGAATACGGCCATTGAAAAAATGGGAAATTTGTAAATACTGTGGGATGAATAGCAAGCTCATAAAGAGCGGGTTTCACGATGCTCAAATCCAACTAAACATGACAAGAAAAATAATTAAATACAGTCAGTAAAAAAGTAGAAAAATAATAAATACGGTGCGATGAAGAGCAAGCTCACAAAGAGCAAGTTTCACGATACTCGAATCCAGCTAAAACATGACGGAAAGCGAGTTTTACGATGTTCATATCCAGTTAGATCATCACGAAGAAAATGTTTCACAAATTTTAAAAATAAAAAATGAAAAAATAATAATACACGAGACCAAGACCAAGTTCACAACGAATGAGTTTCACGATACTCGAATCCAGCTAAGATATGACAGAGTGAGATTCACGATGCTCGCATCCAGGTAACATGTCATGGATATGACACAGTAATTAAATAATAGTCGAATACGAAAAAAGTGAAAAAAGGAAAAGAGAAAATGGAAAAATAGGACAGGCGTGAAAGGTTTGAGGGATAAAACCCCTTCACCTGTTCTGCTTTCTCATAAGCCTCCTCTCACTCACTAGTCACTCACTCTCTACTCTCTCTTCCTCACTTCTTTCTGCAACCACAGAGAAAAAAAAAGGGCAAAGAGAAAAAGAAAAGAAAAGCTAAAAAAATCAAATCGATAGGATACAGAGCCCAAGATTGAATCTTTACTTGAGCTTTAGCTCCATGTCTTATAGATAATGAGCAAACGCTCCTGTTTCTTCTTCTCCGAGGAAGAGGATGATGTCCCATTTCCTTGAACACGCTCAAAACCCAATCTTCGATGCGCTTCTGTGCGACGAAGAACGTATCGACGACGATTTCGATTCTGGGTTTCTGTGCAAAGATCCTGTAATCGAGGATGTCGATGAGGAGGAGGTTAAGCAAAATCCCTTTGTTCTTTTCGAGCACGATGTTTTCTGGGAAGATGAGGAGCTTGTTTCTCTTCTGTCTAAGGAAAAGAAGCAAGCTTTACTAAGTTATGGGTCTGATGGATCCCTCAAAGTGTTGAGGAATGAAGGGGTTGAGTGGATGTTGAAAGTGGTTGCCCATTATGGGTACACTGCTATTACTGGTGTTTTGGCTGTTAACTATTTTGACAGATTCATTACGAGCAATTGTTTTCAGAAGGATAAGCCTTGGATGAGTCAATTGGCGGCTGTGGCTTGTGTTTCCCTGGCTTCTAAGGTCGAGGAGACTCATGTTCCTTTGCTATTGGACTTTCAGGTGCGTCGATTTTACGCGTTTTCAATTTTTTGTTTTTGCAATGTACGTGTTTGTGGAAATGCCTGTGTGAAGATTCATGCTTTTTTCGCTTCTTGTTTATTTGAGTTTTGTTTTGTGGTTGTGTCTTTAGGTTGTGGAGTGTAAGTATGTGTTCGAGGCAAAGACTATACAGAGAATGGAGATTTTGGTGCTATCTACTCTTGGATGGAGGATGAACCCCGTTACTCCAATCACTTTCGTTGACCACATTGTGAGGAGGTTTGAGCTGATGAGTAACCCACATTGGGAGTTTTTGAGGAGGTGCGAGAGTGCAATACTCTCTATTGTTACCGGTATGTGGATCATTGAATTGAATTGAATTGAATGTATTGTATTGTATTGCAATTTATGTTATGTAATGTAGTGTATGCGGATCATTGAATTGTATTGCTATGTAATGTAATGTGATGTGATGTGATGCATTCAGTTCAATGTACTATAATGTTGGCATTTGCCTTTCTTGTCAAGGGTTTTGATGAGTGCATTCTTGTGTATGATATGATGCAGATTGTAGACTTTTGCATTATGTACCTTCTGTTATTGCTGCTGCGGCAATGATTATTGTTATTGAAGAGATCAAACCTTGTGATGCGATAGAATTCCAGAACCGACTAGTGGACTTGTTCAAAGTTACCAAGGTCAGTTTTTATGTGTAATCTTGATTGTGATCTTCTGATTGTATTTATAATGCATCATAGTTTTGTAATTTCAGTAGACGTATGGTATTATTGTTGATCTTTGTTCTCATTGTATTATTTCTGAATATGTTTGTTCCTGATTATGAATTTAACAGGAAGAGATAGACAATTGCCGTAAGCTGATCGCAGATGCAATGGAGGATCGCTGCCGAATGCTTTGCCACAAGCGGAGGTTCGATACCATACCAAGCAGCCCCAGTGGTGTGATTGATGCCTATTTCAGCTCCGAAAGCTCTAATGAATCTTGGACTAGCAAGTCTGTTGCTTCTTCGGTTTCATCATCCCCGGAGCCGTTGTTCAAGAGAAGCAGAGCTCTTTGACCTTGCAGTTATGTTGTTCATCTGAATTAGCCGTGGTACTTCATAATCAACTTTTACTGCTATGTTTGATTCTATCATAATTCAGTGCAATTGTGTGACTTTACTACTATGTCTCACTATGTTCCTGGCAAATTTCCATATGATGGACTAGACATATGTTTACCAATCGACTCTATGACCTCTTTGATTGGGAATGGAGAGTGAGATTGCAGAGAGAGAGGTTATGTTTTAATCTTTTCCTTGTAATGGTTCAGGGGACCTTTATTATTATTATGAAAATATAAATTGATAATCTTTATGTGTATACATGTTTGCTTCTTTCCATCCATGATGAATGATTCTCTTGTGAGCTTTATGTCACATTGATCGTTCATTGTTCCTACTTCCTACCTTAGAGATAGACGTCAAATTGTGCTTTAAATTTCCTCCGGGCTAGAAGATGCTAATGTCATTCACTTAGGTAGATTACTGCCAAGTTCTTTCAGATATCAGCTTCAGCTAGGATGTGCTTTGATAAGTAGAATCAAAACCCGTAAACTCCAAGCACTTCGACATTGCTTGAGAAGATCAATGTGCATTATTTTCGTGAACTCATTAGATGCCTATCTCAAACACTCCGTAGTAGTATGAGTAGCGACTAGCGCATTGTGAATTAGGTTGTGCATCCTATGTATCATTAGGTTTAAATTAATCAAGAACAAGAAAGAAAGAAAGATGGGTATGGGTATCCTAAGTCGTTGGTTGTTGTCTCAAAGTGAGACTTGATGGTTTCAGGAAGGTTTTCAATGCAGGACAGGTTGTCAAAGTATGAGTTGATGAATTTATTACTAAATTGGGGGTTAAAATAATATTTGTAGAAAATGTAAAATGTGGAGAGATGTCTTGGGAGTAGGAAGAAAATTGTCTTGCAGTGGAAATTCATATTGCCGTTTTGTAGACTTTTCTTGTTTGGTCTTGACCTAATTGACAAAGAATGGTCCCATAGTACCTAGGCCAGTATTTTTCTCAACTTAAGCTTGATTTCATTGTATTTGGAATATAGGAAACTTCACAAGATTCTCATTTTTCTCACTATACTTTACTTGACATCAACTATGTGACCTTTCAAACTTGTAGTAGTAGCATTAGTAGTATTAAATTAAGCAAGCTTATGCTTATCCATCGTCCTATCCTAGTAGACACATATTATTAGACATGAGATTTGCGCTGCTCATGAGTTTAAAATTCCTTGAGTTTTCTTGGTTGTTACTTCATGTAAAACACACTAGCTTAATCAAAGGATGTCATGTGAAGTGATTGAGATCTTAGTGTGACATTTTTCTTTTATGTGAAACGACATAATAATGGAAATAGATGAGGTTAGGTGAATGGCCACAGGTGAATGCATCACATACGGTTTGTTTGGGAGTCTGATTATTAAGGTTAAGTTCGTTTATTACTAGGGGAATTACTTCTATGACTAGTGTTAGGAGTTCTTGATTATTGAAGTGAATGTAATTGAATTGATAAGTTTTTGACTTTAGTACTTTAACAGTCTATAATTAGAATCACAAACTTTTGGTTGAGACCTAAGTAGGCTTGTCAATGGTTTCAACCAAACCAAACCAAACCATTTGATTAGTATATTGGTTCTAAATCCGCAACCGAACC
>JAYMSP010001195.1:0-35006 GCA_036897095.1 Plantago elongata
GTATAGCAGCAGATGTAGTAGAGAAATAACAGTAGTAGTAATGAAGAAGAAGATTGGGATTTTGGAGAATGTAGGAAATACAATTCTTCTGATTCTGACTAAAATGGAGGAGGAGGAGACCTTTGCGTGACTTTAACAGGAACATGATTGATGAAGAAATAATAGCAATCAACTGTAAGTGAAAATGAGAAACCTTTAATAACCTCAAAGATAAAGCTAAAAGATACAAATTAGAACCACCTATTGCATATTAATTGAAGTCCTTACCTTGAATCGATGAGGAAGGCGTGATTTTGTGATCTGCTGTAAAGAAATGAAGAGAGGTAAAGTGGTAAACAAATGAAGAGTAAAGAAAGTGAAAAGACATAACTTTTAAGATCTAGGGTTTTGGTGAAAATGGATTTGGCCCTCAATAGTAATGGGACAAAGAAAAAGAGAATTATTGAGCCCAACATATTTTACAGTACTACTATCATCTACAATATTTGATTCTGAGTCTAAACGAGCCCATTGAGTATTATCGAGCAATCGGGCTCGATAACGTATGAAATTGGGCTTTAGCTCGAATCAAAATAACAAAATGAGTATGAAATACTTTCTCATAAATCAAACAAGAATATATTCTTCTTCATATGTTACAATGTCATTCAGAAAGTAAAACTTCAATCCTTATTTGAAGCTTGATCGTTGCTTCTCTTGACAAGCTCACTGATCCGAAGCTGAGCGAGATTAGCTGCTGAACGAGCAGCTGCTGCTGCACGGTCAGCCGTTTCAGCAGCTGCATGAGCTGCAGCAATTACTTCCTGTAAATCTACATTTGCATTCCTTGTTTCTGGGACAGAAGAGGATGAATTTTGTTCTTTCTCACTAGAAGGTTGTGATGGAGATGTAAATGGCAGGAACTGGTGGTTTTCTGTTACTTTTGGTGCTGGGAGAATTTTGTCATGATCACCTCTAGAAGGATTCGGTTGTTCTTGATGATGATGATGATTAACATCACACGATCGTGCAGCTGCAGCAGCTGTTTCAGCGGCTGCACGAGCAGCGGCTAAAACTTCCTGTACATCCAACTTATCATTTTTGGGCTTTGGAATTGAAGGGGGTGAGTTCTGTTCTTTCTCGGGCAATGTTGCGGAATAATGTGGAGGGGACATGAATGGAAGAAACTTTTCGTCTCCTGTAACTTTTGATGCTGGTAGAATTTCGTCACCCCTAGAAAGATTAGGCTCTTGACCATTACCATCAGATGCGGCAGAAGCAGGAAAGGACGGTGTATTTGGTTCTATGGCAGTCCCTCTAATTGACCCTAAAGGTTGAGTGGGAACTTCTGGAAAATCTATGATGTCCGAGTCTTCGTCATAATACAGGCGTTCTTGCTTGGCAGGTTCAGAAGGGGTAGTTTCCTCTTCGAGCTTTTCACTTGGTAATGGCAATTTAGAAGCACTGGCAAATTGCGTCGGCCCACTCTGGAAAAAGGGGACAATAATCACAAATGTTGACAAGAGTTTTGCAATATATCAATGCAGTAATCCCTTACCAGCAAGTCTTCATGTGACTTCAACAATTCACCTTCAGATGCACTTGAATCCCAGTCAAGCTCGTGTTCTTCAGCAATATCCTTTAGCAGCTTCAGTTTCACATCAGGTGCAGGAGCTCGAATTGATAAAAGCTCCACCACCTTTGTGTTATGAATAAAAAAGACATAAAAAGAAAGGTCAGAAACATTAACTACTAATACTTTTGAAAGAAAGACATGCTATCCGATGAAAGTTGGTGCAACCTGCCGATTGACGCCACACTCTGGCAGAAGCTCAGTTGCAGCAGACACGAATTCTTTACCATATTTCGTAGCAAACAGCATTTGAATCTGAAGTAACTCGGGCAAATCAGCACACCTTGGTGCAGCAAAACATAAAGTGGAAATCGCTTCCTTCAGATCTAGTGGACATTCCCTGATAAGATTACAACATGCTCATGAGTCATGACTCACGAGGCAAACTGAACCAAGAAAATATCATATACGATGGGAAAGATGAGAGACTAATAATTAATAGAGGATACTTGAACTATTGCTCAAGGTCATGGATATTAGATTGGTACAAAACATAACAGTAGAATGGGAGCAGATATGATCCACCAAGGAAAACTAGACATGACTTGTCCCAGCCCTACAACTCTTGAGCATTAGATGGGAGTTCATGCATTTTCATACTGGGGTGAATATGAAATTACACATTTATCAGATACAATTACATTTCAGTTTTGGACCATAAAAATGGGCTAATCTAAAACATAAGCCTACCGAAAAAGAAAGCTAATTAATCCACGACTCATTATCTCAAGAATAATCAAGCATTACCACTTCATCAAAAACATCATAAAACAATATTCGAAAACCTATTGTTGCTCTAGTCATTTCGGAATGATATGCGAAATGGAGAAGAGTTCCGGGGTTCTTTCTCTAAAATGACATGTGATTCTATCTACAATCATGTTATGCTAATAGTCTAATACTTTTCAAATCAAAAACCAAAACGAATAACACGTATGTTTGTTTATCCAAATAACCATTTAAATGTTATAAAAAGATTTCATTCACAGCCTTAAACCAGTATCAAATTACACAAAAATGTAAACAACAGAACTATTCCAAGAAGTGGTGCATTTGCCTTCAAATAAGGTTTCACAGTAAGACAAAGATTCCTACCAGAAAGCAATGCTTCAGCCCCAAACCCCTGCTCTGGTGCTTTAATAATGTGCATTGATGAACTTCATTTGTTCAGTATCATTCTTAATTCCTTAAGGATGCATTATGAAATATGAATGTCATTTCTATAACTTCAAATCCATTTGAAATTTCACCATAACAGACTGTCGATCTAAGTACTAACTAGTGGTATCGAACAGATTTTACTACAAAAGGTACTGTAAATTAGAATTAGAGATACTTAAGAAAAAGAACGCCATGAGATGCACGTGCAGTGCTAAGATATATAATGCTTCGGCAGCTGCTTAGCTATCCAGGCGTATCTTTGACCATCAACTCCGCAGTTAGTTTCTAATTGTTAGCTTACAACCTAGAGATGCTCTAACATTCTTCTACATAGTATCAATACAGCTTGTAATCAAAATCCAGTTTTTACTCATAGATCTATTGTTGACTCGACAAAGGATAAGAACTTATTCACACCCAACATAAGGGAACAAAAGTAACTGAATTAGATAAAGTACCGTTGTGCTTCAATGATTGGAAGACGGACAGCAATGAGCTCAGAGAATAGCTCAACAATCTCTTGTGCAGCCATCATCTTCTCCTCTCGTATGATATGCTCTACCTAAACAAGAAAATTAACATCCTATTGATTCGTTGGTAAATCAACCCAAATCTTACAATCACAATTCTACCAATACTCCTCAGTGCCAAACAACTCTACACAACACCTTATATATACAAATATCAAAATCACCGTGGCATAATTGATACCCGAATTCGAGCTGTGGCTTCTTGACCAGCAGCAAGAAGCTTAGCAATGTCTCGACGCATATTCTTCAACTGGACCTCTCTTCGATTCCTCAGCAACTTTACTCGGGGGATTGTGAGTTTTAGCAAAGTTTTGCTGTAATATGTCCAACCAAAATAGAAAAAACAGTCAGCTCCAATCAACATAATCAGTCATACACCTACCTACAACTACTGATCAAGTTCTTTGATCGATCACGAATTATTGTACTAAGAATCTGAGCTTGCAATCAAGATCATAACTTTAATTGTCCCCAATTCATATAATTCCCAAATAATGTCAAAAATCAAATCTTTCTGCTAAACCCACAAAGATTAAACGAACAAATTAAACCCACTATACTGACTTAAAATTTAAGCAAGAATTTGAAGAAGATCCCAATAATCTTAGGACCCAACAAAAGATAAATGCAAAATTGTGATATATTGATAATTAATTCAATAGTAACGAGCAAAGCTGAGAAGATTACCATTTGGCAGCGTTGAAACGTTGTCTAAAGGAATCCATATTGTTTGAGGAGATCAGTGAAGAGGAACTGGCAGAGTTTTTCAGATGAAGTGTCCAGGACCTGCTCAACTACAGGCTTGCCTTGCGTATGTATGCATATTTTTATCTGCGCGTAAAGATGTGGTGACATAAACTATAGATCGCAATAATGGAAACGAAATAACGAGTAACATGACCTGTCTAAACTCTAAAGACACACAGAAATGGGGTCTCGGAGATGCCGGATCTTCCCGGTACATCCCATATTTTGGATCCACATATAATGACACATGTGATACATATTTTTTGTAAGTAATAAATTTATTAGTGAGAACAAATATCAAATAAACGGTTGTTTGGTTGAGAACTTTAGTTCAGACATTTAAATTAAAATAAATTCATTTAGACGTTTTTATAAATTATTAAAGTTAAAATGCCTCCATTTTAATTTTGTATGAGTCTCGTGGTTCGATATCACAAGAGTGAATGTAAACTATCTGCTGAACACTGAACAGAAGAGCAAACTCTTATTCATTTAATATAAATAAATATTGAGATCACAGTTTACATATAATCAATCACTCAGAAAATCAACTTGAATACTACATGATAGAGTCTCAGCGGGATACTCATGAAATGAATCTAGCAAGTATAAGGCAGGCAACTCTTCTCTCTACATAGTAGTCGATGGCCAAACCTACAATCAAGAACTTTACTATGTACATTTGTAAGACAAGAAACAACATCTATGGATAACAGTCCGCTCAGCTTCTGCTTAGCTGTTTTCATTTGGCCAAGATTTGACGTGTATATTTCTAGATCAACGGAAAGAAACGACTATAGGAAGCCAATCTGGTTGTAGAAGCCGAGATCAATTTAGCACTGATCTCAGCTCGTCGATCAGTTTATCCTTCATTGATGGATCCACCTGCATCAAGAACATGTGGTTATTATTTGAGTATGATGTGATTAAAATGTGACAAAACACAAAGTAAAATTATGGATTGAATGTCCAGATGAAATGGTTTACCTTTTTCAGAAAAGCAGCAAGACCTTGTGGCAGTGCGCTTAAATCCGTTTTGGAGCTGCCAATGTTGGAGAACTGAAGCAGCATCTTTTGGATGCGTAACTCTTGCAGATTTTGCTCGTAGTTTCTCGAATCATCCTTCCATGAAAAGAAGGCTTCATCATCTGCCCATGAACTTTCTTTCCCTCCTGCTATCTCCGAGTCTAAGAACCACTGCTTGATTGTGTCCCTTGCAGATTTGTACTCCATTTGGTCACCAGCAGCATCTCTCACAGTCTTGACTAATTCATCCTCCATAACTCTTCTCAGCAGTCTTTTGTAGAAGAAAGACCGAGAATATGTCCATTCCACCACTTGTTCTATGACCCCTTTTGCAGCCATTCTTAAAGATGTATCGTGTAGCTCAGCAAATTTTGTAGCTATCTGAGTGTACAATGGCAAAAGCTGCTTTTCCCGTGCTTTGATCTGATTCAGTAAATCTTCCACAATCACGGGTGTTCCCGTGCTTTTGGCTTCCTGAAGTTTTGACTTCAACTTAATCAGTTGGGGATCAAGCCGACCCATGCATTCCAACAATTCTCTATTCCGGAACTTGATCTCGATCAAACCTTCAGGCTCCAGGACATTTCCTTTGGCTGTCTTTTCCGCATACATTTCAATATGATTTGGGTTAATTTTACTGTCTACAACAACCCACGCCCCACCACGAAGCTCTCCCATCATGGGTATATATATGAACACAGGTTGCTTGTATGTTCTGAGATTTTCAACAATTGTTGATCCAGCCTGGAGAATGCCTTCAAAGAGGTCCCTCTGTCCCCCTGAAAATCCTCTCCAGTTTGCTAGAATGAAGAGCGGGAGGCCTTCCCGGTTAAAATCCATCAATGCTTGGGACGTCTTACTAGCCGAATCAGGAAACCAAACCTGACCGGCTTGGGGAACGACTCTTTCATGCGAGTCGAGCTGTCCAGGGTCAGCTGGAATAACTTGCATCATCGTTTGAGTCTCGACAGCAACTATTCCAACTGGTATTCCCCCAAGCTTGGCACGCCCTGTGACCACTGTTCGGGCCCATCCTTCTAAAGTCTCAATGAAGCTTTCCTTATCAAACATGCCACCAAGCCACTTTCCTGAACCATCTATAGCACCACATATAGCCGCACGGGGGTCACACGAGGTCTCAGGAAGATACTCAACATGTCTCTCAGGAGGATCATTTGGAGTCAAAACCGGAAGTGGACCGCCAGAATATTGTGGAACAAAGCTCAGCCATTTCAAAATGGCAGATATACCTTCGAGATCATCTGAAACAGTGAGATGAACAACTCCATTTGTCGCCATGATTTTAGGTCCTCCGAGTTGCATGTGTGAACTATAAACCTCCCGACCCAAAAGCTTGTTTAGTGCAGAGAAACCAGTAAGAATAATTGGCTGGTCGAGTCTTTGTATGCATCTCATCCCAAGACGAGCGAGATAAGCACCAATACCTACAGTTCTTCCCGTCACATACGTAACAGTGAATGTATCGTTATATGCTCTTGAATACGCACTTGCAATGGCACCACTCCCAGTCAAGTTTTCAACTCCGAGGCCATCCTCCTTTCCAACAATAGTATCTATTACCCACCGCGTTTCTCCAGTAGAGAGCTTCAACTCATGAGCTATTACAGAAGTTCCAATCCGTGAATAATCCTCAGGAGTTAAGTACACGTATTGAAAACCACGTTCAGGATTTGCTTCATCAGACCAACCAACTTTGAAGCAGGATTTTACTTCCTCTGCTACACCAATACGAGCCCCTGAATTAGCAGCCAGGTAAATTAGAGGCAGTTTCTCTGTGCAAGCAATATCAGTTACAGCCTTGAAAAAAGCATCCTCCCTCGGACCAAATGATCCATTTTTAAAGGTTACATCATTTGATACGATGAAAATTGTCCTTCCGGAAGGAAATTCAGGTGTGGACATTTCCATTCGCCAGGCTACCATACCAACATCATTAAGCCCAAGCTCTCGCTCCGCAGAGACAAGTGGAGTGCCCCAAGTACCTTTCGGATCAGCAAAGATCAACTCTGTGACTCTGAGGATTGGTTTATCTGTAGATATGTTAGGATGCTGGCTCCATGATTTGTTCAGAGCTACCTCAAATGCCTGTGAAGAGGAAGGCCTTTCAGATAAATAAATCGATCTTTCATACAAATGCTAGTAGAGAGGGAATGTTAACCAAGTACCAGAGGGAAATCATAGCAATAAGTCGTGCTACTTCTCCTGGCCAAAAGACGTTTCTGGTCAAGAACTCCAAGAGGTTTGTACTGTGCATTCACAGGTGTGCCATGCAATGGACCCAGTCCAGAAATCGAATTGTAGATAACAGTTTCTTTGCCAGATTCCTCAACTTCTCGGTAGACCTGAAAGTTAAGGTGAACTAATTAAGATATCGGCATTTTATTCACAAGTAAATTATAAGGAATTTTCAAATTGGTTCACACTATAAAATATAAACGATTGTAAAATCAGAGAAACACTTTGCTGCACTAAACTATGGGCTCCACAGCCTTCATGAATATTATGCCAAAATTTCATGGCAATGTAATCATGATATCCTGAACTCTATTAAACCAACACTTCATATTAAGTTATATAATTGACGATCCTGTAGCAAGAATAGCATGGCACGACCATAAATGCTAAACTTGCCAAACCACCAACTTACATGCACAATACAAGTATGACCAGTCACAATTGTGACCACGACTCTCCAAGCTCCATTAGCATCTCCATCGGATGATATACGAAACTTAACTTCCCACTCACAAACACACAAACGGTACATTTTAGCCCCGACTGATGCATTCACTTCAAGAGCCAGCTCGTACAAGATTTTACCAACTGCAGCACCTTCACCACCTGTTACGTCCAGCCTTCTAAAAAAAGAAAAGCATAGGTGAACCTCTGAATTTAAGATAATTGGTAATTCCAATTGAAAAAAGGAGCCAAGTATGAAACATTAGTCTTACTTGTGATATGGCAACAGATCATTTATTTGCTGCTCTCGCAATATACAAAGGTACATGTGAGCATGGTCAGATCTTATCGCAGAATTATGTGAATTAAGCTCAAGCTCGTCCATCGCAGACATTAAGGACCTGAGAATGCTCCTCGAAGTGAATGATAAAGACCATAAAGATTGCTGATCCAGTCCCTGATATACATTTAAGCCTTCACTTGATAAAGGCTGCCTAACAAGTGTTCTAAGAAACATCCTCTGGATAGGTCGTGACTTGTCAGTAATTGTGTACAAGTGCCATTGCCGATCCCGAGAGGGAGTATATCGTATATTATCATAATCCTTAAGTTTTTCCTGTTCAAAGTTAAATTCCGGAGGTCAGATATCATTCAATAAAAAACATAGTTACAATACAACTCTAAGAAAGACAGGATGTACGGACCAGTTCAAGGTACATAGAGAGAGGAGGCTCCAAGTGGCGCAACAGAGGTTCCTCCTCAAAGTAGTGTTTCTCAGCCGACCAGTGAAAGGAGTGCCTCATAGGTCCCCGCCCTTCATCCCTCTGTATAATACAACTAATGACACCAACTCCCGCATTTCTAAAGTTGGAGCTTACTTCTTTATCCTTCAATATTTTGATCAACTTGTTCACTCTCTCTTGAGCCTGGTCCTCATCACCACTGCAGAGATTATGATATTACAAAGTGCCGATTGTCATATCATGCATGCAACTAGGATAAATTTTGGAAACAAGAAGATTATTTTCGGCTTTACATAATCTCAGCTCTATATTTCAAGCGTAGCATGATTATAGATATTACTCGAAAGTAACACAGCCGAGAAACGTAAATCACAAAGCAGTCAAACAAATCTCCTAGTGGTATAAGCATTGAAGAGAAACGTAAAATCTATTCTAGTGGGATATAATTCAGTGGCTTATTTCTTAAGCGACTTGAATCTCAAAATCTGATCTATATAAGAAATCTATAAAATTAATGACTTCAACAAGCAACGTAGTGGTACCTGTCCTGAAGTGAGCTCATCTGGTTGTTGATGCCAGCCAATGCAATATGCATCATATTACCATATCTAGTAGAAGGAACTTGCAAGTTATGAGTTGCTTCCTTCATTGCAGCATTTACCACTGTAGGCAAGAGCTGGAGAGATCTGATGACAACCATTGCTCCCCACTTCTTCTCATTGTGCTTCTCAGCTGACGACCCATCCGAGATTTGTTCTTCCAAGTTCTTTCCATCAGCATGGTCATCCAAGAATTCCCATGAAGCTAAAAGCCCAGATCTATGCCACTGCATCCTGACACTTCCTTTTACAAGATACGGCTGTTGAACAAAAAAATGTCAACTGTTAGACACAAAAGTCCAGGGAGAATCTTCCATGGATGTATGCTATGAATTCAAATATATCTTGGGCTACTGGAACAATAAAAACATTCCAACACTCCGGTAAAACTTGTCAAATGCTTAGAGATGTAGTGCAAAAAAACAAAACCACGGAAAGTTAAAGTGGCGCGAAGAGGTGACAAAACCATGGGAAGCTCTAAAATTATAGGTTACCAAATTAAAAACTTAGATCCGTGCAGCATACAATGTTTAACGACCTTCAAAGTCTTTTACCTGGTATAATCTTCGTATATATGTCTCAACAACCCGACGTTGAAGTGTGTGATCGCCGTGATCAAACAGACCGATAAGAGCATCTTCGACTGCCAAAGGGGCATTGACAAGAGCTTCCATTCGTTCATTTATGGCACTTTTTCTCTTAGGAGTATCCATGGTCTCCCCTTCTTCCGTAAACATCTCCAACTCTGAAAGGCTTCTTGCAATACTGGAACGAAGTTCACTAAGTTTTGTATGCTCTAGTAGTTGACTTGCTTTTAATGCTAGCTGCATTAGAGATGCAAAATGATTGATGCATAATGATCCAGGAAAGTAGAAGGCCAGAGGAAAATGTAACTGTAAAATTCAGCTTGTAACTTCTACTGGTCAACATTAAACAATGGAACACTTATTAAGTGGCCATGTTCAAAAGAGTCTGTTAGAGTGGACAGTACCTCAGAGTAGCTTATATGGTTGAGGGTAGAAAAGCGAATTAGTTGATCATGATAAGCAGCAGGATTGGGATAAACAAGTTGTTCCAGGAGGCGCAGTACCAGCTTATTTTTACTTTTAATGCCCTGAATAATTAAAATAAACTTGTTTAGAGAACACATTCCACATCACATAAAGCTATGACAACAGACAGGATGGATAATTACATTCATAGTATTAGTACCTGATGTGACAGTACAATGTCCACAATTTTAATGAGATCTTTCTTATATTGAAGCCTTAAGCGCTCGATCACATCAGCCTGAAAAGGATAAGAGTCAATTCCATGTGCAATATAATGTAAATAAAGATTTAAAGAAAAAAGAATCTCGCAAACAACAGATTCATATATACAACTTCCCCTTGTTCATCTAACAAAAATATGCAATAAAATGTGACAGAAAATCCCCTTTACCTGTATATTGTCATTAAATAGTTCTTCAACAGATAAGTAATCCTCAAAAAGACCTTGAACTATTATGCGAGCATGGCTTTCTCTACCACCCTCATAAGACTTTACAAGACTTGAAAGAGGCTCCACTAATCGTTCTTGGGATCCTTTTTCTTTCTCGGAACAGGTGTTCAAATGAGCCTGAAGCAGTAGCAGATACAGTTTGCAGATAAGTTGCCAGAATACATCACAAAAGAACAAACATGCAAATAAATAAGGAACTGTAATTTAATTATGTTCCAGGACAAAGAACCCACCTCTAAAACACTGCGCAAAACTTTAGCAGGGAAATCAACATTTTGCATATTGGAGATCCCTTCGAACTCCTTATATTTCGATTCCAACTGTAACAACCAAACATATCTCCTAAAACATCCATTTATAACATTATAAATTATATCTTACTCAGAACAGGGACATTAGGTACATACCTCGTATCTAAGGTTCTTTGGAAGTCTGTTGGCCAGTACGGCAAAGCATTCTTGCCACTGAAGGAATGGCAATTCAGGATTATCCAGGCAACTCAGCAAATTTTGTACTACCTGAAACCAAATATTCAGTCCATTGAAAAAAGTTAATTATGAACAATAGTGAGTAATAACTAGCAACAATCTACCCCTAGCTAAACATTCACTTGAAAAAGACACATCCAAAAAAGAAATACCAACTCTTCTGAATAGCCAAGAGAAATAAGTCAATTACTTCATCAATATTATGCTCATATCCAGCAAGAATCATCCGAGCTGCATTCAAACTTGCAGCACAACGCTGGTGAACTTTTCCAGATATAGCCGTTGGAGGCCCAAGAATAGGAAAGCTGCCATGGAATGGTTCTGCTTTCCTTACAGCTGAAGGATCATCCAAGTCAAGTCTCGCAATCAGTTGAGAAGCCTACAAAATCATTTCTGCCTTAGTTTGCCAGGTATTGAAATATATTACTTTCAAAGGTCATTCTATATACACCTTAATTTATTCCCATGAAAGTTTCCAACTCACATAACTGAATTTAATTTATTTTTTTCTGGGCGAAGGGGAGGTTTGGGGTGGGGTGGTTACTCGATAGAGCCACATGCTCACCTGCATTGGTTGACCTTCAGACATCTCAAAGTGGAGGATACCAGAAGCAGGTGAAAGTAGGGGCATGCACATCTTCATGACCTCAACTTCTGCATAGGGTGTGTCAGCATCAACATGACTACCATCTGCAACCAGATACCTAAGTAGTTTGCATGGTGTTTCAGCCACCAACTTGGAAGGATCATGGTCATTCTGAATAGACATTTAAATAAATTAATTTCCACCAGTACTAATAGTATCAATATGATAGTGGAACAACCGAATAAATATAAACCTGAAGCAAACAAGTCCTCCCATCAATAAGAAGTCGCGTTCCAGCAGCTTCCTCCTCCGCATATAATATATGACTCTTTGCATCCAACTGCAAGTATCACATAAAACAAGAAACATATCATGTTAAGATCATAGCCTTTTATATTTCTTTACAAAATTATGTTAGAATCTCACATATCCTTGGCTAAATGGACAAGTGAATTGACGATTTACTTTGCCATCATTCAATGACTATAGCACAGAAGAAACAATTTTCTATATGGACACACAGGACTAGCAGTAAGTGCTTGCCTGCATTAGAAGACCTCCATCACGAAGTGTATGTATTTCTGCTTCAATCTCAGAGTCATTCATCCTCAATGTGTAGCTTCCAGGACCTCCCCTTACCATACTGATCTACAGTAAGTAAAAAATAATGTCATTAAAAACGATTGATGAAAATGAGTACCAACGCCAAGCACTCTGTATATATTTAGCTTCTCTGCTGTTATTATATACAGTTTATATTTTCTGCAGTTTCCGTCGTTTATGGATATATACCAGAGAGAACTATCCCTACTCAATATCAGAAACTTCACAGAAGAAATACAGAACCTTAAATAAGTCTACGAACTTATACTTACTGTGTACTTGCTCCCTTCAATATTTAGGGAAACCTGGGAATTGACAAGTGAAATATGCTGCAAGGAAAAAGGAAAACACTAATTGATTATATAAATAAGAGAATACAATAACTTTAACATAGGTAACACCAAGTACCTTTGGGGGAATTTGTCCTTTTTCGAGATAACCAACATAATCCGAAACCATGGCTGCACTACTAGCAGAAGCTTTCTGTGTCAACACCACGGAGAAAAACATCAACAGGTGTAAGATGCAGGATTATAAATCCAGTGATTTGTGCAGTACTGAAAGCTTGATACTAGGAGAAACATGAATCTGGAAGATACTTACATAAAGAGCTCCTCCAACTACTGAAAGATACCAAGGGGGCCTCTCTGCTCTCACCCGCATGGCGATTCTACTGTCAAGCCATCCTGTATGGATTTTGTTTTCCTTATAATCTAAAGCCTGCAGAGATAACTTGATCAATACTCAACCACGTTCTCTTACTGGAAACTAATATTGATACAAAATGAACTTAATTTCTCTTTAAGAGGTGCTCACATGTAAGAGATCAATAGTGTAATCAACATTTGTTCGAATTTCCCCTCTTATTTGAATTTCTTTAAGCCCAAGAACCATATTTGCAATCGCCAAACCCCTTGATTCTCCGAAAGCGAATACGTGCCCTGAGATAAGATGAAAACATTTATAGACCACAACAACTGTATATGGTATATCACAATTTATGTGTAGAAAGTGTGCCGTGAGAGCTTAAGTGTAGATGTGCCTAATCATGCTTCAAAACTTACCAAATTGTGAATCTGAGAATTCATGGATGCCCCCTCCAGACTGAGATAATTATTACAATGTTAGAACTTAGAAGCAGCTTTGATTAATCTTAAAACTCGCCACAAAAAGAAGCAAGTTTTCACGTATGGCATACCTTAACAGAGAAGTATGCCCACACGTTTGGCTTGCTTTTGAAACTCAGCTCCTGTGCAAGAAAAGGGAGTTGAAGATATGCCATACCGCAATTTGTAGAGAAGAAACCAAAATGCTAGATAATAGATTCTGACCTGTACTCTTCCACCCGTTGGCTTAAAGCCATCATCTGGATCCTCGCTTGTCACTCGGACAGCTACACAGTGACCTTTTGGCTTGATTGATTGTGCCTTATCAAAGTCAAATGAAGTAGCAACGACAGAAGTCTTCCTCCAAGCATCATACCCTCCACCATGTTCCATTCCGTAAAATCTTCGTATCTCTACAGCAACAAATAAGCTATATGCATAATTCGAATAAAACATGAAGGTACCAAATGTACAAAATCTGAAGCATACCAGGAATTTGCCATAGAGGAATACCCATCCCAACTGCAACTTGTGCTGCAGGCAAATTTATTTCAGCTATCCACTCTGTCACAGGGTGCTCCACCTAATTTAAATTATAAGGCTCGTTAGAGAAAATACCACAAACCAGTAATATCTACCCTTTCACATACTTTAAGAATGTACAGGGTATAGACTTAGAGCTAATAGTTTTTTGTCACATGCCATTTGCCTCCGCATGATCATAGCTTAATTTAGTATACTAAGCCATTTGAAGCTGGGATAATGCTAAAAACCTGTAGCCGTGGGTTTAGCTCCAAAAAGTAATATTCCCCTGTCTCCATACTATATAAATACTCCACAGTTGCAGCTCCAACATAATTTACACTCTTGGCTAATCTTCTAGCAGCCTGCTCGAGCTTCTTTACTGTCTCATAGGGAGCAACTGTAATTGGGCCTTCTTCTATAATCTGAATTATGATGACCAAAGAGCTGTAATATGCTTAGAATAGAAATTGGCAAGATATCCAGTAAATAAATATATGTGGGAGCTAACCTTTTGGTGTCGTCTTTGAACACTGCAATCCCGGCTGTGCAAAGCTGCAACATTTCCATGCTGATCACAAAGCAGCTGAACTTCCAGATGTCGACTCTAAAGAACAAATCATAAATGATGTTACAATATGATCTCATTTCTGCAGGTAATGTGGCATGAGTAGAAGGCAAATTCTCTTACCTGGGAAGCAACCTTCATTATAAATATCGGGGAGCCAGGAACTTCACCTTGAACTTGCTTGAACAAAGCTCGAACTTCATCATCGTTATGTACCTGAAATGTTCAGGGGAACAATTTATTTTGCATTTATTACTGAAAAGACTATTACAACTATAAAGGTAAGGAAATGATCAAACCTTCCGTATTCCTTTTCCACCTCCACCCCAAGATGCTTTAATCATTGCAGGATAGCCCACGTCTTTACAGCTAGCAATGGCCTCTTCGGTTGTATGAACGCATGCCTCTTGATATATTTCCTCTGGAATAGTGACCAAACTGCTCTGTGGAGGTATTTTCACCTATAAACAGTACCAGGTATAAACATCAGATAAGTTACGAAAATTTAAGAGCTAAATCTTCTTGAGCTAATTTACCTTAGAACCACTCCACGGGAGAGTTGGCACTTCCGCAGCTTGTGCAATCAATGATGACCCGATTTTATCTCCCAATGCAGCCATTGATGTAGATGGAGGGCCAAGAAATACAATGCCTTTTGCACCCAAAGCATCAGGCAACTCAGGATTTTCAGATGCATGACCCCAACCAGGCCACACTGCATCTACACGTGTTATCTCAGCCATCTGAAGAACAGAAAAGCTACAGTATGTTCTCTTTCTTCATCAGGTACCAAAATCATAAAACTTTATTCATACTTCCAGCCACCCAAACCCGTCCCTCAATCTGATTATTCGTCAGTGGACAATTACAAGCATCTTATGAACTTCTTCTGGCTTACAAGCCAGTATGTTAGAGCTTTCAAGTAGGTTATGATTTATTTTGCTTAATTTTATTTACAACATGATAAGGGACGCAGGACATGCACACCTAACATAAAAAATCTCAGCAGTTACTAAATGTGGTTTCCAGCAATATTTAACATTTTAACTCCTAGATAGTCTTAAAAGTAAGTATTTGTTGTAATAAATAAGCAAGACACAAAAAGTAATAAAGCAAAACTCGCAACCGCACCTCAACAATGAGTTGCACATTGGCATAGTTATTATTGTTGGTGCCACCAGGTACTTCGACGAATTGATCGGCAATCTTAATATGCTCCGCATTTATCCTCATGTCCTCCGGAGTAGCCATTGCCACCAGTAAAATCGCCTTCTCGGAACCAAAGGTCTCGTAAGCCCATGTTCTAACACTACGTATAAACTTGACTGCTGCCATTCCATTGTTGGCAATCAAAATACTGTTGATCGGCCTATCCCCTCCAAGACCACGGCAGAACTCTTCCACCTCAGCTACTTTACTTGGCGACCTCATTGGAACAGCCCCATTCGTGTAGCCATTACTAGGCTTGAGACCAACTGTGACTGGCCTCCTTTGGGCTTCTGACATCTTGCAATGCCTAACCAACAAGTACAATCACCAAAAAATGAGTCGTCTTTTTCACAGTAAAACCGAATCAGGCTACACGAGTCTTATAATGATCACACCCAGTTTCCCAAATAGGATCAAACAAAGAAACCCAAATTTAGTTTTTCAGCATTTGCATAGTAAAATAAGCCAAGTTTAGTTTTTGCAGCACTTATATAGTAAAGAATTATCCATTGATGATGATTGCGTGATGTAACAGAGTTTGACTTGTAAAATTATAAGATTCTACTTTTTAGACTAGCTACTACTACCAGCTGAAATTCACTTGCTTGTAAACACGCAATAAGAAAGCAAAAATGATTCAACAAGCAAAATCCCAATTGATCAACTAAACGCTACCTGTAAATCACCAAATGCAATCAATTCAAGAAAAAGTCGCAGTCTTGCCAAAAAAAAAAGAACCCAATGATCCAAAATTGCTAACAGGAAACAAACCTGTGTAGAATTCAATCAGCAAACTAGGAAACAGAACAGAATCATCAATAAAGGCGAGAACTTTAAAGAGCATGATTAGCTTACTGACCTTCACAGCTGGAAAAATCAAGTCTTGGAGAAGTGTGATTGGGTTCAAATGAGCATAGTATTGAATGGAAGAAAGGAATTGAACAATATAAATTCAATTTTATTATATGAAGTGAGTTCGTACCGATTGCTTGCGTACATTAATATTGCTATAAATGGGGCCTGACTCTCTACCCCTACCCAACCCCAGGCTCCAGCAGGCACGTGGTACTCGCCCAATCTGACATAATGCTGCATCTTCCCATCATCTACCACCGCTCCAACTTATACTTTGTTGTGTTCAATGGCTCAGATTCTTTCCTCAATAATTTGGTCTCATGTGTGGCTTAAAACATTTCAACACAAGCCAGGGAAGGAAAATACGTGTAAATTGACAAACTAGAAGTTTTTTTTCTTTCTTCTTTTCAAACTTCCAATTGAAATTCCCAGCCGTCTTCACTATAATCTTTTGGCATATCGGAGATGGTGGATTTTTGGTATGATAACTGGGTTTTTCTTTTCCACTTTTTCACTATTCGACAAGAAATAATTGGAATGTACAATAGAGGATTCCGGCTGAACCCCTTTATTACTATTAACGTGGATGGGTCTAGAATCTCTGAAACTTGCTTAGCTTGATTTGGGGGGATTTTGAGAAACGCGTCGGATCAGGTTATGGCCATATTTAGTGGGTGTGCGGTAGAATGTCGAACAACATGGTGGAACTGTTGGCCATTAGAACAGGGCTCTAATTAGCAACTCGACTTGGGCATCGTTTTATTCAAATCAATCGGATTACAACATTGATCTTCAATGTATTAACAGGTCCCGCCGGCAGGACAAGATGGCGCAAGCGGTTCGGGCTCCGGCCCAACCATTGCTTGAAGATATCTACTTGTTGTTGTCAGGAGTGCAAGATTATCAATTTCGGTTTGTATATAGGAAAGGTAATCAAGTAGCGGATGCATTGGCAAAGTTTGGTAGCTCTTTTGATATCTCCGGTTAGGACTCACTTGATAATGTTGTGTGGGAGAATGGTTACTGTATTTTTGCTAGGAATGTTCGTATTTTGGATAGATTGTCTAGTTGGGTGGTTGATGTAAGTGATATCTTGCTTTCTCCATTTCAAAATTGCCCTCGAATTTGCAACGATTCAAGAACATGAAACAATGGGGCATGAACTATGTACGACACATAGTCACATTAACATACAATAGAAAAAGGAGCAGCAATCAGTGCAAAGTCAATTGAATTGATAACAAGAATCCATCCATTCAAATAATCATACTCATGTTCTTAAGCTGATCACTATACTAAGGCAGAAACTAAAGCAACCTGGATAACCTCGCATCATCACATATATTAACACAAAGATCTTGCAGCCATCAACTTAAAAAATAAGGGTATATATTCAAAACTGAAACTCAACACGCAGTCATTGCCATTCCTGAATCACCCGACTCGATGATTGCCTGAATAACACCTGCACTACAGTCTTCCCACCTTCCCTGATAGCAAATCTCATCCCCTGCTCACAAGCAATCGGCATAATCAGCTCGACCTCCATCTTAACCCGATCCCCAGGCATAACCATCTTGGACTCCCCTCATCCTTATCATTCATAATCGAATTCACCTTCCCTATCACATCAGTCGTCCTCATGTAGAACTGAGGCCTATATCCAGCAAAAAGCGGAGAATGCCTCCCACCCTCCTCCTTTCACCTTTCAACACATACACAATAGCCGTAAACTTCCTATATGGAGTAATAGTCCCCGGTTTAGCCAACACCATCCCTCTCTGAATATCCACCTTGTGCACCCCTCTCAACAACAAACCCACATTGTCACCAGCCATAGCCTCATCCAACGTCTTCTGACCCGTAACCGTGGTGCTCCTAGTATCCCTCAACCCCCACTAAATCAATAACCTCACCGGTCCTAACCATCCCCCTCTCACCCTCCCAGTAGCCACAGTATCCTTACCCCGTAATTGAAAACACATCCTCCACAGCCATCAAGAAAGGTAAGTCAATCTACCTCTGAGGAATCAGAATGCACCTATCCACCTCATCCATCAACGTATAAATCTTATCCACCCACTCATTCTCACCTCTCTTAATCGTAGGATTCTCCATCAAAGCCTTTAAAGCAAGCAAAGCAGAGCCAGCAACAATGGGAATGTCATCACCAGGGAACTCATACGAGGAAAGCAACTCACTCACCTCCAATTCCACCAATTCAAGCAGCTCCTCATCATCCACCTGATCCTGCTTGTTGAGAAACTCAACCATATTCGGAACCCCAACTTGCTTCGCCAACAAAATGTGTTCTTTTGTCTGTGGCATAGGCCCATGAGCTCCGAAACAGGCCAAAATCGCTCCGTCCATTTGCACGGCATCTGTGATCATGTTCTTGACATAATCAGCGTGTCCAGGGCAATCCACATGAGCATAGTGCCGATTCTCGGTCTCATACTCAACTGTAGCGGTGTTGATGGTGATTCCGCGAGCTCTCTCGTCAGGAGCAGCGTCAATTTCTTCATATTTTTTGGGGCGGAGTTTCCCATGGAAGCTGAGGCCATGGTTAGGGCAGCAGTGAGAGTGGTTTTTCCGTGGTCAGCGTGGCAGCTCGGACGGAGAACCGGTTGGTTGGGGGTGGTGGATACAGGTAAAACTGACTAGTGACCTTAAATTTTAGGAAGTTAGCAGTTAAGCACAAATAGCTTTTCACGAACCAAACAAAATATTTTACAACAACCGCTTGATTTTTGTCGAAATCACCTAATGGGACATGAACAGCAAGGTCTGTAGCGATTTTGCATGCGGTTACCTAGAAGTGAGTCAGATATAAATCGATGAAACCATGGAAATGCGGCAAGAACAGAGAGCAGATTCAAATTTATGAACACGAGTATATATGTGGCTCTGCAACAAAAAATCAAGACTTTGATGCAACCCAGAGCAGCAAATGTAGCTTTATAAAACTATAAATAACACAGGTTTCCTGTGAAAGTAATCCTTCCAAGACATTCAGCTACCGTATTGTTAAAACACATACATCGTACGTGCCAATCTGTACAGGTAACTCTCTCATGAAAAAGAATAACAGATTACCTAGTGACTCTAGAATCCTGTGCTTCATATTCACGATCCGATATGAATATTTCAACTGGCAGAGAAACGAGTTAATATCTCAGTCCAATGCGTCGGCACTTGCTTCCTGCCTGTGCAATCTTTTCGTGCCAAGTATATTAAATACAGATATACAGCTATTCATCTTCTGCATCTTCTCTCAAAATCACAGCTATACCCAAGTCAGACATGATCTTCTCCCTCTCTCTGTCAGAGCTACATTTATAAACTGGCCCGTTTATACGTCTTTCAACAACTGACCTTTGTCTCACGAATCTCCCATTGGTGTTGCAGCTTTTCATCATTCTGGAATATCTTGAAACCTTCAGGACGATATCATGATTGGTGCAATTAAAAGACTATCCTCTTTTTTTTTTTTAAGGATTTAGAAAATAAGATTACAAGACTTACATCTCTGAAGAATCGTGATGCAGAGACCTGTTTGTCCAATAGTGCACCTTGTCATGCAATTTACGTTCAGCAGCCTTCTGGTCACAGATTTTAAGAAATTTCTGGCGAACCTCCTGAGGAACTTCCTTTAAAATATCTAATACAGCTGATTCATGCTTCTTTCTTAATTCATCAAGCTCCCTCACCTGCTCATCCAGCACATGCTCAAGTTTGCCAAGCACATTTTTCATGCCATCCAACTCTGTCTCGCTTTGTATTGTATTTTCTTCTGGTAAAGCTCCATTCTTATATAAATCAACATCTCTAGCAGTTTCAGTTGACTGTGAATTGCTGGATACAGTACCAGCTTCTTTATTTTCTGAATCTTCATTATCCGAGTGATGCTCTACATGCGCAAGTGGAGATGCAAAACGTGGACTGTTTACATCTTTCTGACTAACAGGAGACGGGAAATTTTCTTCAGACCAGCCATCTCCGGAGGTAACTGACTCTGCCAAGTTAGATAGCCCAGTGCCAGGTCTTAGTGGAGAGTTTGAGCCACTAGCTTTGGGTGAATCTGACCAATATTTTCGCCCAGATGGGAGTCTTTCTAAAACAAGAGCAACAGAAGGAGAATCATTTCCTGTTTGGTTAGTATCATCAAGATCTCCAACATCACCTGTTTCCTGAGCTATTTCAGGGCTAACACCGTTGTCACCTGAGTGCTCACTAGGTGCCCAATCAGGAATATGGGATCGAATTTCTGCGTCGATCATTTCAGCAATAACTGAGACATCATGATCGGTCAAGTCCAGCTCTTCAACCATTTCACTGGCAACCGCAGTTGAAGTATCCACTTCTATGTCAAATGGAAAGTGAATATTCCTAATATGACCTAAGATCCATAAAGTAAACAGAAATTGTTAATCCTTGTGAGAAGAAATGTAATTTGCTTGTTAAACAATAAATAAATAAATAGTTAAACTAAATACTCCCTCCGTACCAGTCCAAATCAAATGACACATTACATTTATCTTGTCCCACTGTGAATGTCACCTTTCTCTTTTTAGCAAAATTTGACCCAGGTACGATACTAAAGATCCCTCAAACTTACTTTTCTCAATTCTCCTAGTCGCCGTGTCCACAGCCAAATGTGTCATTTGATCCGGGATAGAGGGAGTATTATATAGTAACATTACAGAAGAGAGGACGGTGAGGTAAAAGAAAAGGAAGCAACCATAAACCTGATGAATCTGCTATCCGAAGTTTCAAAAATATTGTATTCTGGTCTTTTCTTTGACCCTGAACCATAAAATCCCGACCTCCATCAAGCACCGCTTCTTCAGGCAGTTTCGCACGGTCAATATGGTTGCCGGAATTATCTGCAGGAACAAGGTATCAGATGGTGGAGAGCTCTCTGTCCAGCAAAGAGTGATAAAATATCGCAAAGCAATACCTGTATTTAAGGGGTGACGCGGTCGTGATTGACCTCTATACCCTGAATCATCATCCGTTCGGAGAAATGGGTCCATCAGTAATTCTTTGGCTGTTAACCGGAAACACGCTTTTGCTATACATTTTTCGATAAATTCTCGAACATCTGGATTCGTCACCTTTACAAGTGATGCAGGCTTGACTCCCTTCAATGGAAACATGATGCAAGTGTTTAATCGCATAGCACATAGAAGACTAAATCAAGATAAATATCGATCAGCTCTGAATCAGCAACCGAATTTGAACAACGAGAACGACAACTGTGTGCTCTTTTGAGTAAGTCCAAGTAGCAAAGCCAGTAGTGAAGAAAATGAAAATTTTCTTGGGTAAGCATTTATTGTTTATGAGAAACCTAGATATAGAGATACATAGGTCACTCTGTAGCACTCAGCACTCAAGCTGAATCTCATGCTCAGATATACCAGTAGTTACTCTGATGGCAGAATAGTAACAGACACAACTCCAGCATGAAATAAAAAAGATGGTTCATACATACAGCACCACCTGATGTTACCTAATGTTCAACTATAGACTCATGTTTTACAAGTGATAAAAATACCCCTCAGAAGGCAATAGCACTACAATGACCACAAAAGAAAACACCAACTGCACTCCTTCAGTTTTATAGTTGAAATGAGACAACTTTCCTACCTATCTCCGGCCTCTCTTACACTTTGCTACTGATCTATTATGACTTAAACTTCCCTGCCTAAAGAATAGATTTACATGATACCTACAACTTGCAGTTCACTACCTAAATTATACAAAATTGCAAAACCTACATGGTATAACATTACCTCAACTAAAAGGGACTCTTCAGTAGGAAAGCATAAAAATACTAATAGTATAGCTAGAATAATGCAAGTTTTCAAAATATAGGAACCAGAGTGTAATCGGGGCATAGCTCAGAGAAAATTCACAATTATTCCTAATGCAGTTTAACCATTAACTAAAGCCTGAAGGCAGAGATATTACTTGGAATAAAGATCAGAGAAGACATAAATTTTTTGCTCAAGTGATAATGCTAAATTGCTAATGAAAGTATGAAACTCTACCTGAAAGTGAATGCATGGAAATTAAAAGCAAACGAAAAAGACTAGACATGCTAGGTTGGAAACTTGTCGTACCAATCCTATTAATTTAATTTTCAATTTGAATCCGATTTGGCATCAGCATTTTAGATTCAGAAATAAATAGGACTTGTTTCTAAAGGAATTTAAGGGTAAGAGTGAGGTATGATACGGAGACTTTCATGCAGTCAATCTAATCAGGAGGGACTATTGCTTTCTTCAGCAAATGTAAACTTCAACTCATCCAAACAATGTCTTCTTTAATGTTCTATCTCTTCTTATTGTTGGTGAACTTTAGTTTTACCATATGATGTAGCAAGGAACATTAGCATGCATGATATTATGCATCATCTGGACAGAATAGAAAGTGACACAGACAATCAACAGCCTGAGAAAATGGAATATTTGAGAGGGCTAAAGACGAGAAGAAAGTCCACGAATAACTTACTGCTATCACTTTCTTGTAGATCTGAGCTGCATTGGCACATTCACAGTATGGATACTCAAGGGTCACCAGCTCCAGCAAGCACATACCAAATGCATATATATCTACGAGCTCATTGTATTCCTCCTCATATAGTTCTGGTGCCATGAATTCCGGTGTTCCTAGCATCAAAATCACATTAGAAATTAGGTCAACTATATAACCTCCACTAAAAAACCAAATAAAGACTGGATATTCTTACCTATGACACTGTGAGCTGAACGTGCCTGTTGCAATATAGCAGCAAGTCCCAGATCACCAATTTTTACTTCCCCTTGATTCCCGTTTACAAATATATTATCACATTTCAAGTCACGGTGGATAACCGGAGGGTCATGACTATGAAGATAGGAGAGCCCCTCAAGAATTTGCCTAGACCATTTCTTCAATGCTCTCACATCAACTTGCTTATGTTTCTTCCGGTACCTACACAAGCACATAAACAGATAAACTGACAAAGCTCGCATCTTCTACAATGCTATATAATAAAACAGATTACTGAAAGTGTAACTTACTGTCGCAGATTCCCTGATGTGAAAATTTCAGTAATGAAGTTGATTTGCTCGTTCTCTTCATCGACCCATGAGTTGTAAAATTTGATTATATTCTTGTGCTTAAGGGTCTTTAGCAGGTGAACTTCAGAGTATAAACGTTCCACATCCACAGAATTTTTCAAGAGATCCGCAACCTTTACCTGATTCCATGCGACCTCAATTCCCTCCCATTCATCAAATGCTCTATATCTATAGCCAGCATAAAATTAAGGCTTCACATTCTATTCAAGACGCTTACGCATATGAAAGGGAAAAAAGAATGTAGTAATAATAAACCAAATTGTGCAAAAAGGATACACTTTCTTAAAAGCTCCTCTCCCTAGTACCTCCTTGTACTGCAAACATGCCAAATCACAAAATTCAGTATATACACCAAACATAAACAAAAAACGACGATAAAAAAAATTCTAATGCATTCAATCAATTATAATCACAGTGATATAATCCAGTAAAGGCCAAACCTCCTTGTACTGCAAACATGCCAAATCACAAAATTCAGGATATACACCAAACATAAACAAAAAACGACTATAAAAAAACATTTAATGCATTCGATCAATTATAACCACAGTGATATAATATAATCATGCAAAGGCCAAACTCCTTGTACTGCAACCATTGCCAAATCACAAAATTCAGTATATACACCAAACAAATTGACAACAAAATAAACATTTAACACATTCGATCAATTCAAGATTTCAATCACAGTAGTATAATCCAGTAAAGGCCAAACATTACAATGAATTGTACAAAAAAAACAGCTAAATGACCAGAATTACAAAATGCACTAACCCGACCGTAACGCTTAAAGGCATCATACTCGACGAATTCTTGCTCCGGTTCGGTATCATCCGGGTCGGGTTCTGCTGCCGAATCCTGTGGCATTCTCCTCCTACTTTATTCACAATAAAAACAACAATTCAATCAAACAAAGCTGGAAAAAAGTGCAAACGAATCCGATTCAGATCTTCCATAAAATCAGAATAATTACGAGCGTGATAACAACGAATTGGGCGAAATCAGCTCAAGAAAATAAAAACGAATTCGGCAAATGATTTTTTTTTTTTTTTTTGCTTTAGGGATTTAAAAAAAGAAAAAAAAACTTTTTGTTTTTTGAATTCGTTTCCTTTTGGTGTATGTATAGATTACGTTTGGGGTGTGTATGAAGGTGAATGAGAGCTTGCTTATTGGCGATGGCGGAAGCAAAGTATGTAATATATATATATATATATATAAAGAAGAAGAAAGGGAGCTCAAATTAAACTGGTCTCATGATTGTGACAGAAGATGAATATTATGCTTATTTTTTATTTTATTTTTATTTGCCCGATATCTCTGTTTTGGAATTATTGGTGATGATGATGGTGCCTACAAACAAATGAACGTAATGCCATTGACACCAATCACACCAATTTAGGGTTAAGAATCATATAACATTAAAATTCATTATCCAAATTTTATTTTTGTTTTAATACTCTAGAATCAGTAAAGTGGAGTGCAAAAATAAATTAAATAGACATGGTTGAATACGATGCAGAGACTGGTACGAATCATCGTCTCTTACAATTATTGTTATCATTTAAAGATATAAATCGGTTATGTTCCCATTTACACGATTAAAGAAGGGAAGAGATCAGGGATTGGATGCAAGATCGTACCGTACAGAACATCGCCTCTGAATTTATCGCGTATTATGAATCATGACCGTGTTTTTCAATAATTGAATAATTGAATATGTAAGATTGACAGGGAAAAATCGATGATGACGATAACAAGAGGTTTTGAAGACGATTGATAAGTTTTAATATCGCATATGTGGGAAAATGTTCAGATGATTGAATTGGTATCGTTATTATAAATCATGATCAATTTTTGCAAAAATGAATGTATATGATTGACAGGGAAGAATCGACGACAAAACGTAGAGAGGTTAGAAGACATATATAGTTTTCATTTACACGTGATGAAAAATATTCAAATGACTTATCTGATTGAGGGCTTACCTGGATTTGACATTGATAGTTTGGTTGGCTTATCATAAAAATGTATTGCAGAATAATTCAAGCCCCAAGTATTCGTGATTGTGTTGAAATTTAAAAGGCGTAGATGGATTCATGTTAATAAATAATGATAAACATATGGATATTGTGGTAAAATTAAGGAAGAAAAAATTTAACGCGTCGCATTGTTATATAATATACGGTACTTTCATACACATTAAAGTAGATATAATCACTTAATTTAACTAACAAATAGTTACATTATAACGCAAAAAGTTTCGGAGAGATATAAAATTTATGGGGATTGAGAAGAACGTATCGACAATATATACCTTTATTTTCATAAATTCATTTATAAAACTCTTTAAGATAAGCGTGTGCCATATAATTAACAATTTTAGGGTCGATAGTCTTGATATACTTTATCTTGTAAACAGGTATGCCCCACCAATTAAAAAAAAAAAACCATTTGAGTACAACTCCGCAGTTTTAACAGATTTTAGAATCCGTACACACCCTGCAATTTTAAACATGTGTGTACACAACCCGTAAGTTAAAAGTCATGAAACCCTATAACCCAAACCCGACCCAATTTTGGTCAAGAGCATTGGGCCTGGATTTAGAGGGTGGGGGGTATGGTATCCACTACCAACCAGGCAATTTTTTTAAATTTTGTACAGGTTGTGGGTCAAATTTGGATACGCGTCAATTTCATATGTGTTGGGTACTGCCAGTGCGCAGGTGCAAAACCCAACATAAATTGTGGGTTTTTTACGAGTTCGGGTCGGGTTCTAATCCTTTATAGGACTATATGTACGTGTACGAGTGAACAACAAACTGTGCATGAAATGACATGTGTTGGTATATCGAAGCATGCAGTGTAGCCCATGAGTAACATATTCTAGCCCAAAAGATACGGATCCATGAGTACGTACTGTGGTACCCAATCGTTTAGTAGTCAGCATAACAAACCTAATTCTCCTTTTTATGTTTTTTAAAAATATTTTACGTAACAATAAATCATGTATTTTTATTTAATTAGATAATAGATCAAGTGTTCTCGTAGTGAACATAACTATGGTCATGATAATATTGTTTTTATCAAAACAATTATGATATTTTATTTTATTAAATTTAAAGAAGGAGAAAGGCTTTTTTGAACTTTTTAGACTTTTGATAGAAATGAGGTTGGAATTATAGTTATTAAAGATTCAAAATATTTTGTGTCATGATATAATATACTTTATATTGAAAATATTTATAAAAGGTTAATTTCTGACGCCTTTCAAATAAAAATATTTCGGATCAAATCTTATGACCGAGCAGTTGAGCTTATATAATATACAAACTAGGTCATACTCATTTTTCTCGTACCTAAAGTGATAAGTTAAATTGTGTTATCATGTTTTATTAGTCGGGAGCTTAATGTATTAAATGGAATCCGAAAAGTTAAAGAACCATAATGCATAAACTAGAATTAAACATTATTTGAGCTTATATATCAATGGAAGGAGAATGATATCTAGACAAAAACAAGATTATTTAATTTATTGCATTGAAAAATTAGGTGACTGATGAGCTATTAATCATCTTATCATAAAATATGAAATGTGTTTTCATTTTGACGAAGTGTACATACCTTTTATCTTAGTTAAAGGCCAATTATACTATGCCGTTTTCACCATCTCAATTGGTTTACAACTTCATCATCCTAAGAAATATATAAAACAATCTGTAGTGGAATTCTCCAAAGTCAATAATATTAAAATGCAAATTTCTGTTTTTTCCTTTTTTTTTAAAGGTGGTAGTATTAGTATAATGCAGCTGGATGCGGAAATTCGCATCAAAATTTATAAAGGGCTGTTTGTCGTACCGCTGGAGTGATCATCTTTCCACTCAAATCGAATATTTTATAAAAAAATTTCAATTTCAGTTGAAAAAGTCCACTTAAATTCTACCTCAATCCGTCACCATATATCACTAAAGATCTATTATTAAAGAATAAATTAGAGTCTAGAGATAATCCACTAACATAGATTCATTAATTGATCCACCGGTATAAATGCGGAGTTTATTCCATCAATGTTGAACAAGCAAGTATTATTATATTCACAAATCACATAGCTTTGCTGAGGTCCACAAGTGCATCAATAATTTTTTAGTTTATGAACAACTTTTGGAATTATCTCACAACTACTGTCAATTTCCTAAAACGGTTCTCTTTGGAATCCACCATCAATATGCGTGTAATGTGAACTGGACTCGCGGACTGGCAAACTACTTATAGACGAGCTAGTGCGACATGTTTTGATGGGCAAAATATTATTTGGTATGAAATATTTTTATTTTTAATATGGTAGAACGATCTTATTCAATTTTAATATATTATAATAATCACCCTCATAATTTATATACTCCAGTTAATTTTTCAGTTAAATTGATGATGTGTCAGTTGAAATTTCAATTTCCCCCCAAAATACGTATATTTATTGTATTTGAACGATTTTAACCAAAAAAATAAAAGAAAAATACATTATAATGACAAATGTCGCGATTTCGTTTATTTCAGACAAAATAAATTCAAGAAATATAAATGAAGTTTATAAGTTTAAAAGATATTATATAAATGATTACAAAAATTTAAAATTATTTATTAATAATATTTTCAAAATTAAAAAAATTAATTCTGTATTCTTTTTATTTTAAAACTTTATATATTTTTTATTTTTTATCTTTCATGGAAGCTCTATCAAACACGTGTCACTTTCTCGTAATTTATGGATATAAACTGTTTAATATAATTTAAAAATATTTTTAAAAATATAAAAAAATATTTAAAATTTTATTGCATATAAAAAAATTAAAACAATCAAAAACGGAATTTGCTACAATAAACCTTCAATTGGAATTTTGAATTCTAGTAATTCGTCTTTTTTTATTGTAGCAATTGCATTTTTGAAATTTATTATTATTTAATTTATATGTAATAATATATAAAATATTTTTTTATAAGTTTACTTATATTTTTAGAATTAATTTAGAATTTATTTTACTTTTTAAATAAATTATCCATATTGAACGAAATTGTGACACGTGTCCTCATAATGTATTTTCTTTTCTTTTTTTATCAAAATCGCTTAAATACAATGAATATACGTAATTTGGTGGAGAAATCGAAACTCCGGCTGTCACATCATCAATTTAACCGGAAAATTAACCGGAGTACATAAATTTCGAGGATGGTTGTTGTAGTATATTGAACTTGGACAATGTCGTTCTACCGTATAAAAAATGAAACTCTTTCATTGTACTGTACTAAAAAAAAATTGCCCATGTTTAAATCCGGAGATTAGAGCACAAATTCGACCTTGATGGGATTCGAACTTTTAACCAAGTGGAGCATAATACAGGAGTATGTTAACTTGAGACACCTTGCAGGTGGTTCACAAATCACACTACTGACTATACTTGATATGCATTGAAGAGGAATGTTTCGAAACCTGTTCTTCTTTCAAATCTGGCACGGAAAGCAAGAATATACCAGATGGGAGAAGAATTCTTAAAATGGAAGAAAGAAGAACTGATGTTGCATGTGACTTTTTATGTCATTAAACCCTTAAAGTCAATAATGTGTTTGAACAAAGAGAAGTGTCCTAACCAAATTCATCATCGACTCAAATGGTCACAGCTCAAGGTTGGTTCACACTTAACATTATCTACACACCACTATCTCAAAAAGTGGATTCTAGCAAAAACAAGAATTGCGTGCAAAATCCAAGTTAATCTCAGGAATCAACCTACTACATACTACAGTACTAGTACTACTTTCAGGAACCAACTACTACTAGTCTACTAAACTTTGTGGGCTTCACTATTAAATATTTATGGACGGTTTGAAATGGAATTGTAATCGGTCCATTTGACTCAATGAATATTAATCTGGCTAAAAATACATTTCAAATATATTCATTTCAATTCAATTCCAAATACAATTTCACCAAAATCCATCTAAACGCTCATTCAAATTCTATACCAATCAGCCCCTTAGATCTTGACAAGCTGAATAATTTGACCACATCAAAGAATCAAATATATCCCCGCTACATATAAAAAAAAAAAAAAAAGGTTTAAAATGTTAAACAAAAGGATAATCTGGATCCTTCTTCTCCTGAATAGACAGAGAGACCCACCAGAAGGGTGCATGAACATACCTTTTGCATCCACTATCTGGACAGGTGGTTACTGTCTCTTGAGTGGATTCATTTTAACTCTAATAAGGTAGTACAAATTGGCCCTTTTCACTTTCTTCTTCTCCATTACTTTTATGTCCTTTATATTTGGAGAGTACCTGTTTCATGACCCAACATTTGGTTAGTGTAACGTAATGGTAACAAAAGTGACTAGCAGCAGTGCAAAACTAGTATCATGGATCAATCAAATCAAACGAATAGTAACAGATACTAGTCGAGACTTGAGAGGTTTTGTGTGATACTTTTGTGGACTCTGTTTGTTAAACTGCAGTACACCCATTTTTCGAGTTTGTATATCCCAAACGTTCTTTTCCTTTTTTGTAAAAAGTTCACAAACTTAGTCTGTTTACTGGTCTTCCATAATTATGCATTTAACACAAGAATAAAAAAACCCAGAAATTTATTGCAAAAGAAGAAAAATAAGTCATATCATCGCCAGAACACATAACACAGTGTAGTGTCAAGAAATGCATAAAATTGGACGTTATACTACTAAGAAATCAGAACATTTGATGTATAATTATAAATCATCTTTAAAAGCAGAGCTCATCTTATACAACATGAAATTCATGTTGGTTATGGAGTGGGTGTATGAAGATGTGGTTCGAAACAGAGAGTAGAAAGTAATCTCAGAGCTGAGCTGAGGATGGTCCTTAAAGACTTTGTTTGTCCCACTCTAATGTTTACGGTTAACAACAAACAGTCTTCCAAGATAGAAGAACAGAAAGTTAGACTTCTAGCAATGAATTACTAACTTGACAAACTAGGCAGAATAGAAAGTTCAGATTTTTAAGAGAGAAAGTAGAGAAGTAAAGAAGGATTGGATTTTGTGTGATAAATCCGAACCTGGGGTCCTATTTATAATTGGGAGTTGCAATCTGAACAGATGCGGTCTTTTGCGAACACCCTAGCATGTACAAATTCGAACATACAAAACTTTCGAATTTTTCTGTTCAAACACATCATTTGAACGAAAGGTTAAATCCATTCAGCGAACGTACATATTTGTTCATTGCCAGTCCAACCGAGTTGGGCCTCTTATGTTTCAGATTTCGTTTGGGCCTGACTAAACATAATATGTTTCTGGCTCAGAAAGAGTATAATATTTGTTCATTGCCAGCCCGACCGAGTTGGGCCTCTTATGTTTCAGATTTCGTTTGGGCCTGACTAAACATAATATGTTTCTGGCTCAAAAAGATTATACTCAACCCTAGACCGCGACCCACGGACCCCTAACCCGTAGGTGCACCTAGGTCTTCCCTTTCAAAAGCATGGATGCCCAAGGGTCCAAACTATTAACCCAAACATTAGCCTTATATTTAATTATGTGGGACTTCTCCCATTGCAACTCTTGGCATTTCATATTCAATCAATCAACACAATTTGAGCTTCAATTGCTCTTTCACCATTTAATGAATTTTAGTAATTCTTTCTCAAACATAATCTACCATTATAGTAGATTATACATGGCCCATTGGTTTAGGTGTAAAGATATGGACTAGCTTCATTTTTAACTAAAATTCTAACAATTCAAATACAGCCGAAGTGGTCGGAGCATTAAAATTGTAAGGTTAGTTGTAGCAGAGAAGAGAACGCATTCGTATTTTGTTTGTTCGTTAGGGCACTACATATTTACAATGAAGTGCTCCGGCAAGTTTTCCGTTGAATGGCAGACCCTTCACCGTATGCACCGTTCATTGCATCCCCACATTCCATATTCAATCAATCAACACAATTTGAGCTTCAATTGCTCTTTCACCATTTAATGAATTTTAGTAATTCTTTCTCAAACATAATCTACCACTATAGTAGATTATACATGGCCCATTGGTTTAGGTGTAAAGATATGGACTAGCCTCATTTTTAACTAAAATTCTAACAATTCAAATACAGCCGAAGTGGTCGGAGCATAAAAATTGTAAGGTTAGTTGTAACAGAGAAGAGAACGTATTCGTATTTTGTTTGTTCGTTAGGGCACTAAATATTTACAATGAAGTGCTCCAGCAAGTTTTCCGCTGAATGGCAGACCCTTCACCGTATGCACCGTTCATTGCATCCCCACATGACAAGGTTCAGTTATAATTTCTTATTGTATTTATTTCTCCTATATGGATCACAAGATCCAAATTGGGAATAAATTCCAACAAGTTGTGTATGAAACTCGATCAGTCATTTGTATGGAATGTGGAATCATGGGTCACACAAAATTAGTCTGCAAGAAATTTCAAGATACAGGAACACAACATCTTCAAGGTGAGCAATCAGTCAGTCAGCAGCCGAATATTAACTCGTGGCGAGTGGTGACGAAGAAACCTTTTCACAAACCAAGGCACAATACAAACAAGAAGGGAGGCAATCAAAATTCCAAACAGTAATCAAGGACAAGGAACACAAGAAGTTAGAGGTAAAACGTCATAGGCTAAATATCATAAAGAGAAAACTTCACTTTTAGTACTCCAATGTAAGACATTTCAGTTTTAGTATTCCAAAGTGTATGCATCAAATTGAAGTACTAAATATCAATAACAATTTTACAATCAAGTGTCTTCCTATTATAAAGGATTTGGAGAGCTTTGAGAGTGAAGCTTCCTTGGAAGTTAAATTCATAGTTTTGATGGGATCACTATTATATAGAGCTTTATTTGTGAAGTTGTACTACATTTTGAAGCTTTATTTGCTGATATGTAACATTATTAAGAAGTGATCTTCGCAAAAGAATGTAAATGGAAACTATGTTGGACTTTTCTACGGTCTGACATATGACATATTTATTGCATAAAATTTTAAAATATTAAAATAAAAAATAGGTAATTTAAAAAAAATATTATTTTATTTTTAAATATATTTTAGAAGGTGAATTAAATATTTTTTATTGATATTTATATTTTTCTAATTTAAATATTCACAAGGTAAAAGTGCGATCGCCTTGGCAACATCTCATCGCCCTTCCGCCTTATATTTTTTTAAATTACAAAAATTCAAATATCAATCAGAAATTTAAATTTATCTTCTAAAATATTTGTAAAATTAAATTAATATTTTTTAAGAAATACTAACTTTTATTTTAGTATTTAAAATTTAGCGGAATAAATATGTTATATTTTTATATGCTCCCTAGCTACCTGATCTAGAAAAGCCCAATGAATATTTAATGATCACAACGAGAAAGGTTTAAACCTCATGGAGATGAGTATAAATTCAATATAAGGACTCCAAACTTTAGTATAGAAAATACAGCCTGCAACACAATTCTCACTAATTTGCTCGTAACTTTCTCTTCTTCATACATTGAGTACCACAATCCTCTTCTTCTTTGCAATCAACTTCTTTCCTTTTCTTACTTTCAGTCCCTGTATTTTCTTTTTCTTTCCAACACCTTAGTTAGACCATCCGAATTGATTGGTGGGTTTGATCCAAAAACAACATTCGCAACTGTAATAAATCCAGGATTTAGGATGCTTACTTCAGCAAATGCAACTGCCTTTGTTTTTCCACGTGGAATTGGAAATGAATCAGATCTTCGGGGAAAACAAAAATATCACCCGGGTACAAGTCCTTTATGAAGAGCTTGTTATCAGGGTTTGAGGTGATAAAGCCGACATAGATTGCTCCTTCCATGACAATGAAAATCTCAGTTGCACGTGGATGAGTGTGAGTCGGGTTTTGACCATAAGGTGCATAGTCTATACGAACATCTGAGATGCCAAGATTGTTAAGTCCAGCTATTTGGTTAACATGAGCTGCCGTGACACTTGAGCTCTGTAAATTTGATGTATTCCCAGCCTTCCTTAGACCCGCGAAGAAGAAATCATCAACAATCTAAGAAGCACCAATATGCATACAAATATAAATACGATTTGCATACGAAAAATGTTAGAAATTCAAAATATTGGAAACACACCTTTTGTTCTTTGGTACCTCCTGTGACAAAGGCAGAATGGGCAAATCACCCCATTAAGTCTCAATCATACATGATAAGAAAATTAATCAAACAAATAATCACGAACATTTGTAAGCAAAAAATCATTACCAGTTTAAGCTGAATAATTTAACCAGGCTTTATATCAGGTATCTCTCAGTTTGATATCACATCCTTAACTGATTCTCTATCTAGTATCTGCAGATTGTATCGAGCAAAGCAAACTTCTCCATGAACAATATCAATATCAAATTATATCAGAATTCAAATGGAATAACTGAAAGAAGTAAATCAAGAATCAAGTGTCAGTACCTGCATTATGTGTCGAGCTGTTTTATCAAGTCACTTGAATTTTGTGCGTGGCGGTGGAGCTGCATCCAAGGTTTCAGAAGAATCTGGAGAAGCAGGCGCAAAAGTTACAATATTTCTAGTTGACGAAGAAAGCATCAAATTAGCTGATTGATTGACCCTTGAGCTCAAGCATCTGTAAGATGGCAATGAGGAAACTATGCCACCACTTCTAGGAGATGTTGCCAAGGAGAATTCTTTTCCAAAATTTATATATGTTCTGAAACATGATTCATCACTTGTCACTTGTCAGACCTGTAGACCACAGAAAAATGGAAAGATTTATGCAACGATCTTACGAACGCAGGAAAAAACAAAGCTCATGAGAAGCAAGCCTGGAAATGAGATTAGAGATTCCCATTTATCAGCTGTCCTAAGATGTATTTTCCTAAGTCTTAACCTTTGTTGCAAGTATAATCAAATGAAATCAACTTGTTCCGCTCGTTTACTTTCATGGCCACTTACCACCCAGCACTATCCATGCAAAATACAATATATGGACATGAAGATACCAGTTCTTTCTAAGATTCACTATCCGGAAAAATGTTAAAACTATATCTAGAAGCATCAACTAACTGAAGTAAAACATGTATGCAAAACTTACTTGCTCAAGTAAGAATGTAGATAATTTCCCATATTCTTAGCAAGATGCCAATATCAACAGGTACAACATCTCAATTCAAATTTTATAGTCCAGCATAAGTTAACGAGAGCAAAAGACACCGAAAAAAAAACTCGAAATAGAAGCTTACATCTCTCCGGTATCTCTTCTATCTTAGGTGCAATTAATTTCATCACGACCATCTTCAACATGCGTGGTCC